>CM022482.1:17332045-17367545 GCA_011952105.1 Coreoperca whiteheadi | reverse complement strand
CAAAAAAAATAAAAAAAAAAATAGAAAAAAAAAAAAAAAAAAAAAAAAAAAAAAAAAAAAAAAAAAAAAAAAAAAAAAAAAAAAAAGGTCAGGGCAACATGTTGGTGAAGGTACAACAAAGAGAAGCATCACGATCTTTTGCAGTAAGGGATGAGAGGCAGAAACACTCCAAGCCCCATAAAACCTAACAAGTGAAAGCAGTCCATTCTGAGAACAGTGACCTTTTCAACGTTAAATCCGTTATATTGCCACAATATCTAAAATGAAATGTGGGTTTAAGCCTCCCCTCGCTGACAAGGCTTGACTGTACAGTTAAGTATGCATATACATATATACCAGTGAAACACTGTCATAAAGATAAATTGTAACATTTTGTAGTGTCATGGAGCGTTATGGTAAGCAGTAACATTTAACTGAGTGTCCATTACAAAAACAACCCAAAATAAATGATGATTCCAACAGCTTCACATTTTCAAAAAGAACAAACACTTTAAAAGTCCTTCGTAGTCCACTGCAACTGCCGTGCTCACAAAAAAAGCTTAAGCAAAAGATTTTAATTTTAACTCAACAAGCAATGCTAACCGCCCCTCGTTTGTGATCATTAGCTTCTAAAAGAAAAACTGTTATTTGGACCCTGATTGTGATTATGGTTAGGCTGCATTTATTGCTAGTGCCACCTCAGAGACCAGATGCTGAATAATCAAATGGTGAGGAGTCCGCTTCTTCACGAATCTCCACAGTACTGTTAAGCAGGATTTTTAAGGAATTAGAGAGAAAAGTCTTTCGAGAGCCTTAAAAAGGAAGGAAGAAAAAGCCAAAAAGCCCCAGGCTGAGGGACTAAAAATCATCACTTACATCACATGTTCATTAACAGACAATTTGATTAATTACAACCCAAACAAAGTGATTAGAAAGCAAACATTTTCAATCAGCTATTTGGGGGGGGGGGGTCCTTTACAGCAATTGTGAATGCAGCTGCTGCCATCCCCCCCCCACATAACTTCACAAAGCTTGGTTGATCAAAAATCCACAGCCGATGGCAGCACAATGAATGCTGAGTTCAGGTACAGTCTTTGTGAAATGTTGCTAGGTTCTATGTAGGAGTCCTGCAAGTTTACACACGTTCAGCACATCACATGCACACGCTGTTTCAATGCCAGTGAAGTTCCAATGGAAGCAACATGATTTTGGTAAAATGTCCACCTTTATGTTTCAGTTTACATACAGAAAAGAGTAAGCGACAGAATGTAAAAGCAAAGAACAGAGTTTTAAGAAAAGAAATCATTTCTACCAACCTAAGCAGTTTCACCACAGTTCACGGGGTGGGTGAAGTACCCCAGAAGATGCATTTCTAGGGTGATACACTTGACTTCTGCCATGTTGACATGCAATTATGTCCACAAATTGGAGGGTGTTTTTCTGGTTTAATACAAGAAGTCTTTTACCAAGAGGAGGAATGGGTAATGATGACGAACATTTTATTTACCAGCAAAATGCCAATGAAAAATGACACAAAAAAAGTGCCCCACTGCATTTCAATGTTGTTTTTTTGTTTGTTTGTTTTTTTTAAAACAGACTTTGCTTCTCATATTGAGCTGTATTAAGTGTCTACCTGGTCTTAAGGGCAACAGTCCATAAACAGGGAGTAAATACAGTTTGGCAAAATGTTATGAAAAATGAACCATCTGTGTTGGCCACTTTCCTTTTCCCCACCTTGGGAGTTAAACACAAATATAAAAAAAACAAATACTTTTTATCTTGACCAATCTCCCCTTAAAAGTGACTAATAATAAATTAAAGAGGACCTTGAAGAGATCTGCTTTAAAGACTGTTTGTGTCTATGTATATATTTATATATATATTTATATATCTCTATATGTGGTGTGAAATAATAGTGCCCAGTTCTGACAGTTCAAGAGGAGTAATTCATTATGATGTCTGCATGTATGCCCCTTGCTGTGGTGCCTTGGGATACGGTGGGTCTTAGCAGGCTCAGACATTGGTCAAGGGGCTCTTGTTGGCAGGCTGGGTGGTGCTGAGGATTTTAAGGTCCATTGTTATGCCTTGCCCTCCTCTACTTTGACAGCCTGGGGTTTGATGGCTCCAGTGCGTGCTGGTTTGGCTTGCCCTGTGGAGGGTAGGGGCTCCTGGAGTTTGCTGGTCATGCCCCCAGATGGTGTCTTGCCCTCACCCACTGCCTTGCGCACGTCTCGCATGGTTTTATTCTGCACAAATAAAAGGCAGAGTTACTAAAATCTACACAAGCACCAGGCATTTATGCATCAACACTATCAGGTAAAATAGTAGATGCTAAACAGTCTTAACAATTTTCTCAATTTGGTTAAGTAACAGTTACATTTGTCAGACTGTGCAGACCAAGTTAATTTATGCTTTTGTACTATGCTGGTTCAGTTTTATTAACAATGGAGTCATTCTCAGCTATCTATAACACCATACGTCTACTTCATTTACCATAAAATGCTGATGTGCCATGAACGCCACAAACTCTCTACAGAAATAATGATTGAGTCTGATGGCTGACCCCTCTGAGAAACATGTGAAGCTTTATTCAAAAATGATCTACTTGTGAAACATTTTCATAGTACAGTCACACACATTATCATCAATATTACTATTAACAGTACAGAATTATGCTATTTCAGATAGGTCTTACAGCACTAAACATGGATCCTATCAAGATCTCTCAGAACTGTAACTGTACACCTAAAGTCAAAGGCACACATTAAAAAATACATAAAACAATGCAAATAGAGAAAAAGAAGATAGATTAAATTGAATTACCTATATTTACAGTGGGTGGCTCACCTTCATGCCATCCTCTGGCCCTTTGACATGGGGCTCAGGGGCAGAGGGAGGGGTGGAGTGGGGAGGGTCACGGCTAGGATTGGGGTAAGGGGGGGAGCGGATGATGACAGGCTTGTTGACCTGCATGACTGGTCTCTGGATGGGGTTGGGGAAAGGGCCAGTGGTTGGGGGCCGCATGTGCATCACCATGCTGCCCTGAGCAGGTGGCACCTGTTGGTGGGGTGAGGAATTAATGAAAACACAAATAATTAGCATGCCAGTATTGAATTTCTTAGGGCATTTTCAGACTTGGTCCAAATACTTGAGTTCAGACACAGGTTTGTTTCTGCATTTGCATCCTATCAGTGTTAAAAAAAAAAAAACTTTTATTTACTTTACTTCATCTGTAGATAATGATGGCTGATGCCAGCGTGGATACGTTCAACCAATCATGTTATTACATTTTAAATTCTTAAACGTGAACCCTGGGCCATCATTCTGAGATGCGAGAGCGTGTTTTGACAGCAGCGTTCACACTTTCGCAAACGTACCAAACTAAAACAGCCTTCACCATAACGTCTCCCATTGGCCAATGAATAAAAATCCCTTTGACCTTTAAAGTAAACACATTCGACATAAATATTTGAAAAATGAATACCTGTTGAGTAAAATGTGGAGGCAGAGGGCCTACAGGCCCCCCAGGACCAGAGGGCTTCCCACTTGGGCTAGCAGACCCAGGCCTGATGAGGAGAGGGGAGAAAGAAAACAAAGTAGTAGTTTTACAATCCATTTCCTAAAATGTGCACTTGTGATCCACTGTATCTCACTTGCTGACAGAGGAAAGCTGCATATGGAGAGTTCAAAACAGTTAACTTTGAATGTGCACTCATTTTCACTCACCTGTAGGACCCTCCGGATATTCCTGTGGAATGACTGGGCTTCTCAGAGAACTGGAAGCCTTTCATTTCCATCTGTGAGCCCTGAAAACAGGGCAATAGTCAATATACAAACAATTGTGAACTGCTTATTTATAGATAAGAAAATGCAGCATTAACAGACATGTCTACATTGTTTGTTGTGGGATAACATTTTAACTTCCATTATTGCACTAAAGTCGGAGCACAATCATTTTTGGTTGAGCAACATGTGATCAATAAGTCACACCTCTCGGCTGCCAGTCATGACAGCAGGCTGGGAGCCAGGTGGCAGCATTCGGCGTGGGGCACCAACTGACAGGTTCTGTCCTTGCTGCAGCTGGATGGACTGTGGGAGGATGAGATGTTGCTGAGCTGAGCCATAACGCAGCTGAGAGCCAGGTAGGGGCATGGTCACCTGGTGAAAACAAGAATTATATTCTAAATGTTATCTTTTAAGGCAACAATCTAACATCTAATGATGGCAGGATTATGCTACGAAGGCTTATACTTACTAGGCTAACATAAATGCTATATGCAATTTAATAATTCCCTCTGAAATCTGACAAGCATCAAGAGGATTAAAGTATCTTGAGCTGTTGTGAAACTGAGCTTCAGCAATCCACCAACCTGGATGAGCTGAGAGTCCATTAGTTGGGAGGAACCCATACCAGGCCCCTGGTTCATCTGGCTGTCATAGACTAGCTGCTGGCTTCCATTCATAGGTTGATAGTGTGAGCCTGATTGTGTCTTGACCATGTCTGAGGGCTGCATGCCTGGGAAAGCTGAGTAGGGCCCCTTAAGAGGGGCTCCGCCCGACAGCACCATGGGGCTGGGCTGTGACAGGTTGGGGTGCATGTAAACCTGGGACCTGAAAGGAGGAAGACAAAGCAGGGCAGCACATTGAGTGAAAGGAAAACATATATTCAACTACACAGTGGTGCCACATACAGAAAACAGATATTATGACTAAAGTGAAGCAAATTCATGGGACCAGTTGAAATTCCATACAAAATTGGAAGCAGTACCTAAAGGGAGGAATAGAGTTGAACATTTCTTGGGACTGAGAGACGGGTAGACCTCCCCGAAGCCCCAGCTGAGCCTGAGCCTGAAGAGACGTATGTAAAGAGATGGGAATCTGCTGGGCTGCGGCCGCCTGAATGGTGGACAAATGTAACATAATGACAATTCTGCTGATGCACAAACAAGCCTGGCTGTGTGTGTGTGTGTGTGTATCTCTCTACCTGTTGGTAGGTCTGCTGCTGGGTCATGGTGGGAGGTACGAGGCGTGGCTGGCTAGGAAAGACATGACCATCCAGATACAATGGGGGAATATGATTACCTACAGAAGGGACAGGAAACAACAGGCTTGTAAGTTTCAGTTCTCAAAATTACATCCTCATCAAACAGAGAAAATGAAATCCAGTTTTACCTTGCATGGACATGGAAGGTGCTACTGATGCCACAGGCATCTGAGGCATGGAAACTCCTCCAAAAGAACTGTAGCTGACACCACTAGACGAGCCAACACTGCAGGGAGGCTGAGCACCTGAAGCACCTCCGCCAGGAGAGCCCTGCTCAGGGAGGGACTGGGAGTTCTCCCACGCCTTGCGTGCAGATTCCATCTGACAAAAAAGAAACATTTAAAGCTGATATGCATGTTTGACATGTTTAATACAATCATGTATGTAAAGATACAGGTCCGTGTACAGGATTAGGATAGGATTACGTGTATAGGATTGTAATTCAAATACCTTGAGAGTGAGGTCAGCACTAGGGAAGGAGATGGGGTTGAGGTTAATTCCAGGTTGCAGGTGGTTTGAACGCAGCATGGGTATACTCTGATTGAGAGCCGTCTGTTTAAAAACAAAAGTTCAGGAACAATCAGTTCTAAGTCAATATATGTCTTCGTTTTAAGCAAGAAAAAGACACCCTTCCATCATAAAAAAAATCCTTCCATCACTGATTGACACACCAATCTTTGATGAAATTTGATCAGATCTAATCACTCACATTGGTGGTAAGTGCGTCCTGAAGTTTGTTTGGATTGGACACGGGCACTGGGGTGGAGCCCGGTGGTAGGCTGAAATCAGAGTCTTTGGCACTGACACCAAATTCAATAGGAGGCACAGGCAGCACAGTGTCCACATGGAGGTCCACACCATTGACTGGTGTGATGGGACCACCTTCCAGCCGATCAACAACTTCTGAGCCTTTGCGGTGCTTAAGGGACCGTTCATTTCCAATGGGACCTGGCTTGTGCTGTTCTTTATTCTGCTCCGGGCCAGCATCAGAGTCCTGGCCAAGAAGAAGAAAATGCACAAATTTGTTTTTGTTTCTCAAAATGGTAATCCAATACCATATTAGCTAATTATCTTCAACAGACATAAGCCTGGAGGGGATCATGCTTGTATATTTATGCCAGCGCCTAACCTCACATACTACTGGACCCATTAGCCTAAAATCTTTTGAGCACATTTATGACTGTGCTCAAGGACCTCACATGGCTGCAGTGATTCACAATTTTTGAAAAACCTATTTTATTGACTGGTCTGTTTTATACCACGACTGAATGCTGATAACTCACTGGCTGGTAGGTAAGTGCGTTAGTCAGTTAACTTAAGTGGCAGAGCGGGTTTTCCACCAATCGGAAGGTCGGCGGCTCGATCCCTGCTTCCCCCAGCCACGTGTCAAGCAAGATACTGAATGTGAGTGTGTAAGTCGCTTTGGATAAAAGCGTCTGCTAAATGACTAAAAGTGTAAAAAAAATTTAAATAAAGTAGGTATATACGTAACTTAAGTTACATTACAAATGTGACATTAGCTAAATATGTTTTACGTAAGTGAATGTATTAAAATAAGTCAACGTTGCCTTTTGGTTTCACACGGGACACGAACAGCGGTCTCCTGGGTGAAAGGGCCGTGTTTGTTTGACCCATCCATCCATCCCGACCATGTTGCTCTTTATACTACGTCAACTGACATTTTTTTCCACTATGATATTCGCACGGAAAGTGTCACACCTTCTCTGTACAATATAAGTCAGTACAGACTAAATGCGGTGAAATGACACCGAAAAGCAAAAAGGCCGTTGTTATAACATGCAAAATGTTATTCATATGCAATTTGGTGATACCAGGCCTGGCAGAGATCTGCACTCTTCTATTTTATTTGTCAATAATGAGGCAGTAAAGAACAATGTTAAATTAAGGATTAAGAATCATTTAACTGCAGAACAACGCAGACACAGAATATATGCAGTGTCCAACAAGCAACTGTATTGTCCTACCTCAGAGTTGGGCTCGCTCCCAGTGTAAGACACCTGTTTAGTCCATGAGTCTCCTCCTGAAGACTGTACTGAAAGAGCTAAAAAACATAAATGAATGCCATTAATGAAGAATATAGTTTCATTCACAAAATAGGCTTAACACCATCTATAAAATTGATAAATGTATCATATTTCTGCCTTGAAAAACATAAAAATGTTGATACTTACACAAAAACTGAAACTTGTTCTAGGTGTTCACATTTAAATAATACCTTGTATTTGGCTGTTTTAATGTCTTAAAATATTTAAAGAGTTTACACTAAGCCTGCCACAAACATCCCTAAAAATAACAAATAAAAGGTTAAGAAAAGTCATTAAACTTTCTCCCAGTTTAATATTTGAGCAATCCTGTAATATTACAACGCTATATTCAGCTATGTGCAGTAATTAAGCAAATATGCTCTACAATGTCAAGTTACTATAATGTCTCTCTAAGGTTACTACTGCTTTATAGCACCAATAAAGGCATCTAGAACAAAGGATTGACACAAAGTTGGGTCTGTTTAATACCAGAGCTGTTGGTCTCCCAGATTTCAGTTCCCAGGTTGTTAGAAGAAAGCGATTCCTCAGGTTGTTCAAGGCTTATGCTTCCCTGCTTTTTGGCAAAGCGTGGTGGTATCTTGGACGTGATAGCCCTGTTCTTCACTGGCACCTAATACAGGCAAAAATGACAAAAAGCTTAACGAACTACAGACTTTTTGTTAAATCCTCGGCACGATTACAGAGCATCTGGATTGTGCACATTAACTTACAGCAGCACCCTGTTCCTTCCTCCTTCTATCATCTTCCTGTGGGCGTCTTTGCTTTTTGGACAAGGCATCCTGGTATGCATCTGGATTTGAAACTGGTCCCCCTGCGTCCCCCTCAACTACAAAACAGTCATGTGGTCAAAGCAAAACTATCTGTAGATAGGTACAAACTGTGACTAGGGAAGTTTATGTGACTCTGTACAGCAACATGCATCGTCATCAGGCGTTTTAGCCTAAATGAGATCAGCAATTAGTAACTTCCCTAAAAATGTAGGAATATAGCAGCACCAATTGTCCAGGGATTTTTTTTTTTTTAATATAGATGGGCAATAGTTCACCTTTAGAATTCTAACACAAAAAGATAAATTCCAATAACTGTACTCACTTGGGTAGCTGCTGAGCTCATACTGGGACAGAGGTTCGGCTATGTCTGTCTTGACAGGTCCTTGCTTCAGCTCTTTGTCTAATTTCTTCCCAGAGGGCTCGCTGGGCTCCTTCTCCTCCGGCTGCTCTATGCTGTAGACCGGGCCCGAGTCATCTGGGCCCCTGCTGAAAACAGGAAAGGGAGAGACAAGGGTGGTTTAAATCGGGTATTCGGAGCACATCTGTAGCAAATCTACAGTGCCGTTCAATAAGCCAGTCCTCCACTCAGGCACAGGCACCTTTGCCACAGTCTTCTTGCCAATGAAACTGAGCTACATTCTCACCTGGGACAGACTGCATCGTGCAAAGTGCTCAGAACCTCAGACTGTTTGATAGAAGGGGAAACAGTTGCAAACTATAAATGATATTTTCCTTCCTTAAACAATGGAACAGAATGGAAGAGCGTCCAAAGAACAAACTATCTACAGTCTAGTGACGTTCAGATCAATTTTGACCAAGAAATACACAATTGTTGGGAGCCCACAGTTAAATTGCATGAACCTCAGCCACTTGGGACAAAATGACACCTTAAAAGCTAACCGTTGGCACAAGTTAACAACAAACACGTTCACAATGCAATCAAGAATTTGACTAAATCAGAATGACAGGCAGTATAATCAGTGCTGGTAAAATGAAAGCTAGGTATCTTACGTAAACAATTAGACACTATTGTTGAGTAAGCTGTTGTTGCTTTCCAAGCAACTATAACAACCTGACCTAAAACAAGACAATAGAGAATTAATATAATTCCCTAGAATATATTGAGGATGCTTTGTTCCCAGTAGCTATACATATGGGTACAGGAAAGTAAAACCTACAATTACATCACAATTACAGTTTGTTCTATAATTCAACTCACCTATTACAAGACGTCCCTCCATTCTGCCAACTGTCACTCCTGTTAGAGGAGGAGGTGGGGGGATTATCAGGTGTACGCGCCATCTTGCTCACTTCTAGCAGTGATGGCTCTCCTTTCCTGTTCTGCCGTTCCACCAATGGTCTCTGGCTGGAGAAGCTTCTTTTGCAAAGTTCCCTCTTCTCACCAGAGCCTGGTTCACGATGGCCCGAGTCTGAGGCAATATCACCATGTCCCTGCGTAGCCGCGCCTCCACTTCCAACTCGCTTCTCTCTCCAGTCACCAAAGTCACTGTTGTCTGAACCCGTCTCCCATTCCTCTGCCTGACCATGCTGGCCAGAACGTCCACCAGAGTAGTGGCCACTGGGCCAGTTGTCTTCCCCACTGCCTTTGGGACGACCAGGCCAGGGGTTCGCAAAGTCTCCATTTATGTACTCATCACTTGTCCACTGGTTTGAGCCAGGTTCACGTTCTTGTCGTAGCCGCCGGAAGCGTGGAGGCTTGTCTTGACGGGGTGGACGCCGTCTCCTTAACATCTGCCTGTCAGGGTTGTCATTATCAAAGTAATATTCTCCTTCACGCTCCTCCGTGCCATTTTCCATGAAGGAGCCAGTAAATTTAGGGGTGTACTTGAGAGTCTCACGTTCAACAGGGGGTCTGCGGGAGTAAGTCGTCTCAGCTCCAGGACCATAACCATTTTCCTGCATGGAGCCACCACTGCTATTAAACTGGGGCCCACGGCCCCTCCATGTAGAAATGTCCCTGGATCCTCCAAAGCTTCGACTGTAACTTCCAGTGGTGTTCAGTCTGGGAGGCAGCATGCGACCTCCAAAGCCCCTGCCGGCCTTAGTCTTTTCTCTGGAATCTGTAGCCGTCTGGTCATCTGTGTACACCTTGTTGGACCTCCAAGAGTCTCTATCGGCTTTACGGACTTCTCCAGACTCGGTGTAACCATCTCCATTTTCAGATCCCTTCTGGCGGCGCCTCTTGGGCAGTTCCTCATACTCAGAGGCTTCACTCAAGGTCTCACTGACATTTCTCCTACGGGGCTTACCCCTCTGGAACTCCTCCACCTTGACAAGGTCCCTAGGTGTTGCTCGGCCTCTGCCTGTCCGCTGAGTGCCACTGCTGCTGTTATTGTGGTTATAAGCCCCTCTGAGATTGTCTCCACCTCGGCCCCCACGGGTTCCACCTCTAGAGCTAAATTCCCTAAAGCCTCGACTGCGGCCTCTACCTGTTCCCCTGACTGCACCAAAAGCTTGTTCTTCATCAATAAAGATCCAGTTATTGCGCCGAGGTGCCTGGGGCTCCCGGTTTTCCTGGCCATCTCGAGGTGACTGGCTCTTGCCACTGTCCCAGGGAGAGTCATCACCATGGGTGTTCAGAGGCCTGTCTATTTTGGTGGGAGCTGGTGACTGACGCTGCCTCTCTTCGGACTGTTTCTCAACAACAGGTGAGGCTGAACGCCTGTTGCTGGCAGGCTGGTTATCTTTCTTCAAGTCGTAAACATTAGTAAGGACTTCTTTCTCCAGGCGGTAAGGGACAGGTTTCTCCTCAGGCTCAGGTTTAGGCTTCTCATTCTCCTTGTCTTCCACTTTGAGAGCCTTGAGAACTGGTTTCTTTATGGGCCCAGTTCTGCGAGTCAAGGTGCGCCCACTGGTCTCAGATGGCTGGCTGACACTACTACTGGAACTGGAACTGGGTTCCGACCACTGGCTCTGAGCATTGTTGAGTCCTCCATCTTGTTTCTGCCCTCCATCTCTTTCCCAATTGTCCTTGGAGCCATCTAAGGTCTCATCATGAGATTCAGAGCCATCTTTCAAACGTTTGTCTCTAGAGTCTTGTTTTGGGTAATCACTATCTGCATGATTCTGGGGGTGGTTCTGAGCAGTGGTCAGCAAGCCTTGGTCGTGGTGTTGGTGTTCTCTGTCTGGGCCTCGGTTCTGGTAAGCACGATGGGGGAGATCATCTTGGGGGTGGGTCAAGCACTCATTGGCCCTCTCTTCATACGAGTCCTGTTGGGAGCAGGCCATATCACTTCTGTGGAAAATAGAAGATACAAAAAATATGAAGAGTGACAAATACAGACAAAGGCCCATCAAAAGGGGCCTATTTCACTAAGCAGGGTTTTACTCAGTAATGCAGGTTCTAGGAATTTTAACCAAAATATAAAAGAATGCTCACAGGCTCTAATATTTTTAAACACAATAACTGACCTGTCATCTGGCTGGCCACTGTCCGAGCTTTCATGCTGTCTCTGGTAAGGTGGAGTAAAGCTGCGCAAGGGGTAGCCATCTTGGTTCCACACAGGGTAAGGCTCAGTGGAAGGGGTTCTTCTCTCCTGGTGCAGGTTGGGATGACATCCCTCATCAGAACCAGGACTGTTCAAATGGTCTTGATGCATCATGGGTTTCATCATTCCTGCTGAAAACAATCAGTGTTCAAAATCCCAAATTTCCATGATAGGAAACGGCCTGATTTCAAATACAAAAAGGTACACACTCATTCTCTTGGGTTAGTGCTCACCTGAAGAGTGGACAGCACCGGGGTAATAGTCCACAGGAGATCGTCCTTGGGCCATGCGGGGATCCATGAAAGGTGGCATCATCATCCAGCGAGGATCAAACCCGAGGACATGTGGGGGATAGTAGCCACGCTGGGCGTGGCTTGAGCCAGATGGGGCTGGGTGAGCAGACTGCTGCCAGTGTTGCATCTTATATACTTGTTCCTGTAGAACAAGTATGCAACGTATACACTTGTAAGAGATGGCGGGCAAAATCAGTCCTTGTTCTGTGTAAGAAAATTGTTCTCAAGTTCAGCTGAAGCTAATAGAGAATTCAGAGTTAGCCATGTCAAGAGGATATCTTCCAATGTTAGTCTTCTTAGTATAATATTCCCTCCATTTCCACATGCCCAAATGTACATTTTCCAATGTACATATGGGCAAGCCAATCCTTTAATTCCACATTCACCATTTAAACAAAAGATGTTAAAGCTGCTCTCTAATGACTTATAATAACATTATAGACTAAAAATGCAAGATTAATGTCAAGTAAATTTATGCTAATGTAAACTTCCTTGTTTCACTCCTCATGCATGAACCTACCATGGTCTTTATCACAGCAGCTGTTCTACGTGAAGGACAAAATTACCAACTAGTCTAGCAACAGGCTTTTTTCACAACGAACATTTTGACTTGTCACAGTATGAAAAGTACCGGTGTAAATTATAAAATGAATAACGAGTTGAACTAAAATGTGGAAAAATCTATGAATCCACTCTCTATAGATGCCATTTCCTGTTCTTCTTACATGACAACCGAGCGACATCAGCTCCAAAAACCCCTAAGAAGAATTAACAATGGACAATCCAATCAAAAACAAATAGGTTAACACCATTCACAAAGCTCACTGCTTTTCATGATCCCTGCTTCCGTGAACTCTTGTAGGCCTCTCCTCACAAAGCATCTACTAATACATTGACACATTAGTCTAGGATTAGGACCTTTAGGTTAGATGGGGCATCAGCTGGCACTCACCTGCTGCTGGTGGTGCTGTGGCTGCTTTTGAAAGCGGGGTGGGATGGGTTTGGTAGGATGACGTCCAGTGTAGTCTCCTTGGGGGGAGGAGGGCTCCTGGCCATCATCCTCGCTGCCACGATAGTTAGAGAAGCCAGGTTCTTCACGGTAACTATGGCAAGGAGAGTTGTCTGGGGGACACTCACTTCCATCTGGAAATCATTTGATCACAAAACATGCTTAGAGTAGAGAATAATCTTTATATTTTATATGTAATATGTAAATGCACCTAAATGTACAAGTCTACTTGCAGTTTTTTTACCTTTTGTGGTGTACTGCCAGTTCTCATGGTGGCCTTTAGTCTGTACCCTGTTGGGAGACAGTGGAACTTCTTTGCACTCTCCCTCCTTCTGGCTCTCCTCTGTCCTGGACATCTGCCTTTCAGTCTTCCCAAACTTCTCATCCAGTTTTTTGAGTTTCTCAGCACAGGCAGCCAGCCGTTCCTCACGGGCACGCCTCTCTTCCTCCTCCCTGCGTCTGCGGGCCCTCTCAACAGCCTCGGACAGCTCAGGTGACACATACTTTGCCCTAGCCGGAGCCTGAGTCTGAGACTGGCGCTGGTGATCTTCCTGGTCAGCCAGTAGCTCGCCTTGGTTTTTCTGCTGGGCCAACAGTTGGAACAGAAGCAGTTTAAGGGGGAGGGCTGCTTCTTTATGAAACATAGGTTCCCTTCTTGAAAACACACAGTGGACTAAGACCTCATTTTTTAAATGTTTTGCTATTATAAGAGAGTTTATAATGTGTCTTTTAAGAAAAGGTTTTAATTAAAGCTACATTGTACAGGATTTAGTGGCATCTAGCGGTGAAATTACAGTTTGCAACATTTGATACTGCTCGCATCACCCTCCCCTGTATTTCCATTATGTCTGTCACATCTTTTTCACAAGCCTTTTGCTTGGCAAGTAAAAAGTACTCAAAACACATATCTCTATGGTTACTGCAAGGTCACCTATCCCAATTCATAATGACAGTCTCACTCGAGGGCGTGTGAAGGCGCACTGCTATTCATATGCTCTTTAGTGTTGCCTTATCCTCAACAGTCACAGAGGGATTAAAGAACAAGATGTGTTTTAACTGTGGATAACATCATAATGAGTTAATCTTAGATAAGTAATCTCAAAAGGGGAGGATGAAAGCGGACAAGCACAGCCTCGTGTGTTGTTACCAGGGTGTCCGTCGAGAGATATCTGCCATTGGTCTTCCTAGGAGGCTCGTGGGGGTGATGTTGGTAGGAATAACTCTCCTCAGGGCCCTCCTGGGGGTAAGAGACCTCACCAGAACTTAGGGAGGATTGGCAGTCACGCTGGTTCTCTCTCTCCCTCTCCCTCTCCCATTCAGTCCTAAAAAACAGATGAAAATTAAACAAGCCAAAGATTGTGAGCTTAATTTGAGCAATAATGAGCTAAGAGGAAAAAGATCTCACCACATCCTATTTTTATCAGAGTGTTCTTCTTCATCATCACTGAACTTGAGCTTCTCACTATAATCAACTTCCTCATGGAGTCCTGAAAAAACAACAAACCAACGGTCAGCAGGGCTGTGGGATGGGATGTAAACCATTGGGAACAGGCACTGCCATCCAATCTGCATGCTCTCAGCTGGTTAACTGGAAAAAACTATGTTGGGGCTCCTGCAAGTAATCATATAGACAGTGATTGAGATAAACGTGATTTAGTATTTATAGAGCAGAGTGAAATAAACACTACATACATGAGTAGGTAAACTGTTCCCTTAGCTGGATCTGGTCAGTTTAAGGGGAAGGGCTGTTTGAGTGACCCTGACTTACAAGATGATGTAAGTAAATATTTCTCTCTCTTTATATAATGTAACCTAAAAAAAACATTTGTGCATTAGTGAAAAAAGGCCTCAAAATCAAAGCAACTGGACTTATTTTCATCTTGTAGCCTTCCTATATTATGCTACAGATGCAGGCTATGGACATAGTGTACATCAAGAGTACTTCATGGTTTTTGTGCTCAGAATGTGCCTACACATCACAGAAGACTTATTAATGCTGGCATATGATGAGCAAGTCAGTAATACTTCACAGGCAATCTGTGGCAACATTGAATATTCAGAAGCTAAAGAAACTTAATGTAGACAAACTAACATCACACGGTCGACAACAATCGTTTATTTGGCCTCACGATAAGAGGGGGTTGGAGGCAGATAAACTAGTCTAAGAAATACTGACCAGCCCATCCATCCTCAAATTCATTGTCAAGCTCATCCAGATCCTTCAGGTCCTCTGGATTAATGATGGCTGGGCGTAGCGGTCTGTCACCAGGTCTGCGGATGGGCTGAGAAGAGAGTCGTGGTGGAGCGCGGACAAAGCGGTTCTCTCTTTTCACATCACCACTGCAATCAGACATGGTAAAAAGACCAATTACCAATTATCAGCTGTCACAAACCTCTTGGTCAAACTGCTTAATTAATGGATAAATGATCTCACATTGTGAATGTACTTACTTGAGAAGTTCAGGTTTGGCATAGCTCTGTCTAAAAGTGGGTTTGCTGTCAAATCGGGCTGGGGCTGCAATGGTTGTAGGAACATTGTCTGTACCTGGAGCTTCACGTGTCTCTTTAGAGCACATCTGCAAACAGCAGAATAAAACAATGTCTTCATTGTAGAAAAACAATGAGCCACCAATAGGATTTGAGCTGTTTCCAACTATATCCCACACCTGATTTTGTACAAGTTTACAAACAATGGCTTGAAGGAGTCATATGATACTTACAAATGCAGGTAACATGTCATGGTAGACAGCAGTCGAAGTGTGGTGAAGCTGGTACTGCAGGGCAGTAGGGACGGTTGTTCTGCGGACAGGCTGGGCGGGTCGTAGGGAAGGCTCCTTGGGGTCAAGGACTGGTGACTGGGCCGTCACTACACTAGAAGAGGTTGTGCCATTGGCAGAGGAGGGTTGAGAAGAGGCTGGAGGGGTGCCAGCCTCAGCTAGGGCAGTGAGCTTACCCTCAGGATCTGCTGGCAGGCCGAGGGTCAGGGACGAGGGTTGAAGGTTCCTGCCACCACCTTCCCTCCAGCTCGTCACATCTTGCAGTGGGGAGAGGGAGGTTTCAGAAATAGCAATGAAGTCAAAAATCTTTAATTTAATAATTTGCTGGCCAGCTGATATTAGCTTATCTGCCAGCCAATTCCTGAGAGTTGAGACTTACTCTGGGGGCGGAGGCTTGGTCCGGGCCCATACGACGGATCGAAGCCGCTTCTTTCCTTGCCAGCCCTGTCCTGTTCTCCAGCTGCTTTCAGCGTGGGAAATTCCTCGTGAGAGAAGGGCTGAAGTCGGTTTGAGGCCCTTAAACCTGATGTTGGCATTGAAAGAAGAGGCATTAAGAAAGATGCTTGTCTGATTTGTGCTAACACAAGAGTGTTGTACTAATTGGCAAAGACGTGGGAGTCACAATCTAGACAGCATACCATTCACCATTGGCTTGTCATTTGATTTTAAACACACCCCGCTCTCAATTATAGATAAATGACTGACTGACTCACCATCTTGCTCTACTGCCTTTCCATTTAGCTGGGCCCATTGCTTTGGTCCACCTGGGTTTGTGTTCTGTGGAAATAAAGAAAACTAAGGTCACCGTCTAATAGCTGCATTAGGTCTCACACATTTAAGCCATAGAATTATGGCTTTTTTTCCTGAGTCTGCATATACATACTATCCTTTAGTATTAACTGTTTCACTTAGGTTTTTTAAATAAAAGATGCTGCAGCTTTAGAAATAATGAAAATGTGTGTTAATTACAAAGTCGGGACAGAAGGTGGTTAAAATGTCAGCAGCCAACTCCGTCCTGACTTTCCCTCTGTGTTAGCTACACTGAAACACTCAAACAGACACACTACAACAGAAAAGAGGAGTGGGTATCATCCTCTCTGTATTCTTCTCAACACACTGAGAATGTGTGATACTGGATTATTTAAGATAGGATAGTACAGCAATTGTTCAGTCACATTTATTTAAAGACTGCAGTGTGAGTGTTTTGCAAAGAAGTGGCATTTTTTCTTGATTTTCTAGATATGATTAATGAAATCTGCACTACATTTACAGTTGTGTATTAATTGGCTTCTCAAAGATCAAATAAGATACATAAGTTTAAAAATCTTCGTGGTGGTAAACATCAGTCAAAAAATGTTCCAGGTTGAACATAACCATAGCTACAAATACACACCTCCTGGTTGGCTACCGGTGAGGGCTTCTGAAGATTGGAGACAGATTTCTGTAAAGCCTGCTGCTGCTGCAACTCCAGCAGCTGTGGAGTTGATGCAATAGAACTACAGATAAGAAAAAAGAAAAAGAAAACTGTTAATTTTGTGAAACTTCAAAGCGGGCATGGGTAAAACGACTTGACAGAGGGCAAGAGCACAGAAGACTGGACCTCTGAGCAGATGTAAAAACCAACAACTATACTATTTTACTAGTTCTTGATACTGCCTTCTGAAAAGGGATAAAAGCATTTGTTTAACGTTGATGTTGTCTGTTAGAATGCAGCTCTCTATTGCACCCAGTGTAATTAACTTGTTTTCACCGCTTGACAGCCTACATCGCTATGATTGAAAACCACAAACTAGAAAGGCTGTCAGAATACCACTGTAGTGCATAAAAATATCAGAAATATAACAAATGACGTTTGATATAATGATTTGATGACAGGGTAGTTTGCAGTGTGTTAACCTTTCTCCCCTTACCTCTTTTGATCGGGTTGTTCCTGCTTGTTCGCCCATCCTGTACCGTCTTTAGGCACAATAATCACGTTGGGATCGTTTCCTTTGTTTTCGGACTTCAAGCTCGGCAGGTGAGCAGGTGGGGGCATACGCCGGGCTGCGGCCACTTTGCCAAGACTCTGCAAGCCATGTCGCGGAACTACTGGGAGAGAAAACACAGGTAGAGAAAGCAAGGGGAGTGAGATTAACACAAGGAATTGCCACAGGGTAACAGAGATGTAACTGAGGAGAGAAACTAAATAAATGAACCGTACCTGAGTTTTTCTGAGTTTCTATTGATTTTCCCTTGTACTTGTCAAATAGGTTGAGTGAGGAATACTTGCTTTTCCCATCCTTGGACTTGGTTATTTGCCCCAAACGATCGGACATTGCGATGTAATGTCATCGAGTATGGAAATTTTTCTTTGCGCCTCTTCCCAGTGCCTTCTGATTCTACAAAGAGGAGAAGAAATTTCCACCGTAAGTACAGACTCACTGTAGAAAGAAATATTAGGGGTGGAGGATGTTCATCTACTTAGGTTGTGGGGTTGGGGTAATAACTACATTTTGTCAATAATGAACTTATTATAGATTCTTGTCATATTCCTTGATTACAAAGAGAAATCATCTTTTTAAAAGAAAAACCCCATATATTTCAAGTGTTATGTATTCATAAAATAAATCAAAGTCTAACACCAAATAGTTCAAGAAACTACACCCATTGTTTCATTGGGGCTTAACTGTGTGACTCACAAATACTTTACCAAAATATTGTGCTGTCTATCATTAACCAAAACCCAAAAGCTATTCATAAAAAGAACCACACATTCTACACTATGCTCAAATTATATATTATTTATTTCAATATTAACCCTAAAATTCACTCAATTCATGGTTGACTGTTTGTAATCCTATTGAACCAACACGTAAAGCCTACTTACTTTTGCACACCTCATGTTTCAGTTATATTTTCTATCATAGAATATTACCAAGGAAAACTGTTGACAGCTATGTTTGTGAATTAATCAGAGAAGCCAAGACATTGTTTCTGGAGTGACACACTGTCTTTTAGTTTTGTCAAATGTAATTTTCAATGTTTTGTGCACCACAAAGAAAATTCTGAGATGGTAGCATTACTTTCAGAGGAATATAGCTCAAGACCAAGGCTCATAAAACTCAAAATATTTGTATGGCTAGTCACTGATTTTTTTTTAGAATTTGGATTATCTGACCATTTAACCTGATAAAATCTGTCCATGAAGGTTGTCATTGTAACAAGAGAAATTGAAGCTCGACAGCTGAAAATAACCACCGTTTAGCACATGTGGCCAACCATCGGCCATAGTTTGTGCTCGGTGTGTATCACTGATGGGTACAGTATAGTTAATAGTGGCCGTTAAGCATGAATCGGCAGTGGATTAGAGAGAGCTTTCTGATAGTCTTTTCAGCTTAATCCCATTTAGTGTTTTCTTCTTCCCCAGCAAAGTACGGTCTAAAAATGCCACTGCAAAGTAAATCAAAGAAAGGCTAAGTTAATCTTTATAATGCCACTTCCAACTTTTAAAATCAGACATACTCTGTTTTGTGAGCTCATGAAGTGACTGTTTAATCAGATTTACAGTGACATTGACATGGTTAGTTTGTTCTGACTGTCACTCTGAGGTTTCATAAAAATTTGAAACACAGACTGACTAGTTATGACCTCACACAGGTGCAATGTGTTCATGTGCAACTTTTAACAAAAGATGCAAGCCAGTGTGAGGTGATGCATCAGTCACCCTTTGTCGGTGCTAGTTCTTCCGTATGTCAAGGCCCTTGACCACACAGTGAACATAAGCATTTCCACTGCGACCTCAGCAACATCACAGTTGTAAGGAAAACCACCTGCGCCATGATGGCGCTGATGCTCACAGCATGGCTTGGAATGGGTATCATAACCATATGGAAAAATACCTTTTCCTCCTGAAATGCACATTGGATATTAAATGCAAAGTGTGATTTTCTCCATGTTTGCATCTGCTGTGGAACTTTACTAAGACTTGTTTTGTTTTTGTCGTAGTTCCATGTGTAGGATTACTAGTATGTTGTACAAATGTATACTGTTCAAACAACAGAGAGTTGCTGTGATCAAAACCAGTGCTGCAGACATGCTGCCCTCCATATTTCCATAGCAAAGGTACACAAGACAAAATGACTTTGTTCACCGTTTAACTAAAACCAGTGAATCAATCAGTGCATCCATTTCCCCATTTTTTTCACTTGTCTGTATGTTTGACAGGAAATAGTTCAGAATGAAAACAGTTCAGGTATGTGGGTTACCCTGACCAATCGGGAACATTGTTTCTAGTATACTGCTTCTGAGTATATCAAATATATTTGTTCTAGGCTTTGAACACCAAAAAAATTTGGCACCACGCAACCACTGCAACTATCTGCATGGCTAGATACAACTAAGGGTAAGGGGGACATGTTTTTATGTTTTGATAGAACAGTCCCATTTAAATGAGTCATCATCTCACGTTCAACACTACTCAAAACAAAATAAAGTATACCCAACCAAGCAGGAGGTAAGTGTCATGATGTTGCCATGCCAAGATTCCCTTCTCTTTCCTGGTTCAAACTACATTTCCATCTATTCTTCCCTTAATGTTGAGCAACTGATGTAATGTTTGCAGAAATGGCTTTTGAATTGTGGCACATATGTTTTAGTAAGAAAGAATCATGCTCTCAAAGCACTAGTTTATGCTTATCCATAGTTTACATCTGACAAAACTATAAAGTTACATTATTAAATAAAATTGTTAGGTCCAACATTCTTTGTTACCAAACAGGAATATGCCAAAATTCACCATTTAATGCTGCAAATACTACGTTGACTTCTAACAACACAAAACTACAGAAGTTCACAAAAGCATGTGGATAAACAAAATTACACAAGACACTGTAAATAGGAATATAGAAGACAATGAATTTATATTTACCAATTGAGCTCTTATTTGTAGGTAAAGGAAACCCAGATTTGTTTCAGGCCTGGGTGAAATATGTCAGATTGGGTGGGATTTGTTGGTTTTTCATCTACACTTAAATCTGGCACAATAATCAGATGATGCCACAGCCCAGCATGTCTTCATTCTTCTTCTTTGGCGATATTCGGTCCAACATGTTCCTAAGGTTGAACATTTTCATGATGGCTACTTGCGCTCACATTTCAAAGTGATTGCTTAATACATGTACCAAAACAATATGTGTGACGAGATGTGGAGACTTTGACACTAGGAGACACAAGGCATTCAAAAGCCCACGGCTGATGTTTTGACTATTAAATACAGAAACCTATGCAAATAAATACTGTCGTTTGAGCCGAATACGAGACAATCCCTAACGTAACGTTATAGGAGGCCGCTCGGTTAAAGCTCCGCAGAGGCGCTTTACCGAGACTTGTAAAGACAAATATATTTAGTTAATGTCAGGCCATTTCCTCCTATTTTAATTGGAGAAAATCCCTAGAATGTCTACAAGGATCCCCAAAGTAACGTACAAATGTAGGTAACGTTAGCGCTAGGTTAGCGTTAGATTTCGAAGCTAACGCTATGACAGCTAAAGTTAACGTTATCCATTTCTTGACTTTAACGCCATTTTAAACGTTATTTACACAGTCAGCCGAAAGAAAATAACAAATAATGAAATGTTAATGTACTAGTTGTAACCATAAGATATTTTTTCAGACAGCATAATAACAATGGTTTGTATGTGTCGTTACCTCACTGAAAGCTAATGCTAATCCTTAGAACATGAAACTAACACTAGCCAGTTCCCTTACGAAAACAACAACACCATCTTTTTCAACTGGTAAGATCAGTGATTATAAAGTGGTATTGGCCAATTTAGCGGATTATAAAAGACTACCCAATATTATCTTCATTGTAGCCTAACACAAACGTCAAGAAGGACCCTATGTGTAACTTGCTAACCATCATTACTAAACAACGCTAGCTGTTGGCTAACGAAAAATGGCTATGTAAACATCAAGTGCTAGGGGTCAAGGTGGCATGTAGAGCCTTAAGTTATCATTATTGTTACCATATCTTTGACTGTGAAGATGCGGGCAAATGCATATCCGGTTTATTCAAGCTAACACGCAGAAATAACAAAACCCGTGCAAATGATCTTAGTTAGCATTAGCTAGCTTCGACAGTCCCGTTTAACTTCCAGTCTAACTGTTAGTGCTCCAAACTCAACCTTGGCAGGCCGGGGTTTTCACTGCATTTTCATTCGAGCTACACATTATACAATACACTGTTTGTTTGTTTTTTGCTGACATCTCTAAAAACAGTCCGACCCACGCTAACATTTTCAACCTTTCACAGTTTTCAGAATGGGCAGACGACAGGGACGGGAATGTAGGACAAGGCGATTAAAAATGGCTGCGGCACAGAACAAAGCAACAATAAAACTAGGCAGCGGCGGAAGACAAGCAAAACTGTTGATTTGACACAACCATCCGCATCCATAACTCACCGATTCAACGACTTGGTGTATCTTCTGATCAGTGACAGTGATATATTTCCACAAAATGTTGTCTAATCAAAGGATGGATGGCGATTGTAAAGCCCAATCGTCATAGGTTGAACCGATCGCAATGTTGTTGCTGGGGTCCTACCCGGCCTGAAAATGATCGGGGCTGTGTGTAGGCTGTGTTGGCTCGGCTGTGAGCGTCATACGTCACCGAACGACGTTCGCAGGGAAACACAGCGCGCGCCTCTGCTGGTTGATTTCGGCACCAAACGCCCTAGTCATTTTTGAGCAATGTAATGCCTTTTAAGAATAGAATATATATTCTCTCATGTTCAAATACATTCACTGTTCTATTAACATATAAATGTGGATGCATATATAATGAACTGCGTTTATATGTCCCTTTTATCCAAAGGACTGTAGGCTACAATTTGCCTCTCCTTCTCTTCATTCACACAAACACCTACACACTGATGGCAGCAAGCTACTATGCAAGGCACTGGCTTAACTATGCCACATTGGGAGCAATTTGGAGTTCAGTATCTTGCTCAGAAGGCAGGGATAATTTGAGTCTTTGTACCCCTATGACCAAATTCAGGCCAGCGCCGCCTGAAAACATGGTGCAGCCCAGCACTGGGTCTTTTTACTATATAGCCCAGTTTGCTGTGATATGGTAACGTAACATGTACAGTCTGAAAGTTATGAGAGTTACAAGAAAGTCAGAGGACAGATACGCTGGTTTCTGCTGATCAGATTAGAACATATTATTCTCAGTTGCATTGCATGCTAATGCTTTGTTGATACCTCCATCTCCGAAGTGTACGGCATAAATAATTTCAGGAATCTCAACAAGAGATTAATCTGTGTTGTCCGGTGCATTTACCTTTTTCTTGGTAAATCACACTCTTGGTCTCCAACTCACTGGCTCCTTGATGCATCTTCTTTAAAAAGTTAATTTAGTTTTCCCACAAAGTTCCATTAATGGCACAAAAGAATATTATTATTTCTGTACATATATGTATTTGGCATATGGCCTTGGTTTTATGTGGGGTTGTCATACATGGCATGTCTGATTCTCTAATGACAACATAACAGCACTGCATTCAATAAAGTTGTTTTCAATGTACAGAAACATATACCCTGTAAATGAAATGTTATGCAATGAATGCATTTTTAATTATATACACAGAGAAATGTAAGCCGTTCCCCTACTGAAACTAAAGAACTTCACAGTGAACCCAGCTATGTCAGTTGGTATGTTCACATTCACCTTAGTATCCCAGTTTTGAGTCATATCCTGGGTATGACTGATCTCTTACAGAAAATTTCAGTTTTATTCGGTTAAAACATTTCCAAAAACAATGATTCAATATGTAAAACTTAAGACTTGCACCTCTCTCGTCATGCAAACATGCTCATCTGTGACTCTGAGGTGGGAATACAGTTATAACCTAGAGAATAAAGCTGTGGCACTGAATGTCATTGAAATTAGGCATATATTCCTATAACATTAAAACAATGATGGAATTTCGTTCTCAAAAAATGATGAATTTATTGTAATTGGAAGATGAAAAAGTAAAAATAATCATTTTTTTGTGGTTTTTCATTTATTTACTCATTTACTCACCTGTGTTATCTTAATTCTAAGATTCTCCAAACTTCAAAAAAAAATGGGCATCTGCAATTTCATAAATCTGCTTCATTTCACAAGAAAGTTGTCTGTAAAAGGAACGCACACACTGACTTCTGCTGAAAGAGCTCTTCAGTGTGACTTAACTTGTCTCAACATGTTATATAAGATCAATTAAAGGGATGAAATTAGGCAATGAGCATGATAAAGAGAAATCTAGGACAACAGCGACAATGATTAAACTTCATTTCAGCGGGTTAATGATTTTGCATTCTGCATTATTTCATTGATTGGCTAATTTTCAGTAGTCACAGTCTGTTATATTGAGGTTACATTATAGGGTTTTTGCTTTCAATCATTTTTCTAGCAGTAAGTAAACAGGTAATAGTCACTATAAACAATATCTTTCCAGAACATTGCCAGTGCTCATAATGTTCAGACCCGACTGGTTCCTCGAGCCCTAAAGCGGATTCCTCTAGGGGGAGCACTTGACCGCTCATTTCAAAAGGCTGCAAAAATCTCCCACTGATCGACCAGCCACTGCATGTTTTATCTTCATCACCTAAAGTCAGTAATATTGGTGTTGTTCTAGCAAAAATTTAGAAAAAGTGTAAAACATCACAAATTCACATTTACATTGTATAGATCTTATAGAGAAACCAAACAGAATGATGAATTAACATGAATTATCATGTAACAGAATGTATAAACAGCATACATTTTTATTAAAGCAGTTAACATTGAGTCTGTAAGATATATTTTTAGTGTGCAAACCAATTTCTTGGGAGTTTATTTAATTTTTTTTTGCAGAGTAGTGACAAATGGGCGGCTGTGGCTTGGTGGCAGAACGGTCGCCTGCCAATCGGAAGGTCGGCGATTCGATCCCCCAGCCATGCGTCGAAGTATCCTTGAGCGAGATACTGAACCCCATAATGCTCCTGAAGCTGCTCCTGAAGCTGCGCCTTCGGTTTCTGAATGTTCCATGTAAGTCGCTTTGGATAAAAGCGTCTGCTAAATGTAAATGAATGTATTAGCCTGCAGTGCTTTCAAAGGTGATTCTATTAGACATTTGATTTTTTTGTATCCTTACGAAGGATCATTTCTGAATATACTTATAGGAAGATAAGAAAATGAAAATGTCACTGATAATCACCAGAATAGCTGTTTGGCATTGTAACATGCCTGGAGCCCCATACCTGCAGGATACACAGAGGTCAGTGGCACCTAGAAAATGGTGGTGTCTGATGTTTCCTCTATTTATTGAATATATAGCTCAGAGCATGACACAAACAGAGCATACAGACACAACGGTAGGAAGTGTGGTGTCTGTCGAGTCAGTGCGCGGGAACCCTGCAGAAACAGGCCTGCAAGCGCTATCAGCACTTACTCGCAGGGATATTTTGGGTACATGCTATGCTGCATTGTAGAGACCTTGATTTTGGTCCAAAACCTGCACTGGGACAAGCTGTAATTTGCTCATGTTTTGCTTGGAAGCAAATCATCCAATATGGACCTGTAACATAATACTTGGTCATGACATGACAGCAAAGGCTCCCAGAGTGAAGAAAGCAGTATTAATTCTACTTTTATTTCACCTTTGAGAAATCTCATATGCCACGGTGTCAAAATAACTGCCATTGTCTCCTTTATCTCGTAAATCTAAGTCTATCTCTGGGTGTGCATACATGTTGATATTTCTTGTGTTTATGTTGAAACTTCCTGTCCAACTCTCCTGATGGTGGCATTGGTAAACATGACAAATCATGAATGCCCACAGCAAAACTCACGGACGTCTGTCCATTACTTCTCAAAGCGGTGTTAATCAAAATCTGTTGTATGACGTTGTATCTTGTTAAATGTCAAGGCGTCACAAATGTATAGTTTCTCCTCCACACTTTTTCAAACTTTGAGGGTTCTCATTAAGGATATGGGTCCGTCTTGTCTGCACCCTTCATTGTTTCTGTCTTTGCTACTCAAAACTGCTCGATCAGAACCTTTCTTTAAAAAATGAAGAGACATTTTGGTAGAAAAATGTGCTTCAGATGTTCGCTAACTTTTCCTGATGTCTAACAAGGCACATGCTGGACTCTCTCTACCGGAGAGTATTTTTAAAGCAGTTTCTGTTCCTGCTATCTGAACGTCTTCAGCGCACACACACACCATTGCGTTGGTGTTGTTTCCTGTCAGATTTTTATGTGGTAAGACTGGTGTGACAGGAAACTGCTGTCAAAGGCTGTGAGGGGACACAGCCTTAATGGCAGTCAGAAATATTGTTGCATTTATACATGTAGGTTTGCTCAGTCAAGTAAACAATTTGGCCTAAAATGATATTAATGCAGTTATAGACAAACATAAGACTAAAACACTATATGTTCACAGCAAACCACTCAAGCTTTATGTCAAGTGAACCCCTACTTTGCATACTGCACAGAGCACTCATGTAGCAGTGTAGTTGCACAGGAACCGAAGCTGTAAAAGTGGATCTTCACACCGTTTCACTCAAACTTATGACCAAAAATTCAAAACTATAGGATAACTGGAAGAATGTACTATTCTGTATAATGGCCATGTCAGAGCTGTCTCATTGCTTAGGGTTTCAGCAGATCACACGTTTCTCTATTCTTTTGCTAACCAAGTTGTGCACCATGTGATGCCTTGCAGTCCATGTGATGTCGAAGTACAGTCAAAACAATTCGTTGTGGAAAGCCGACTTATAGATCGAAATGTTTAATGGTGTTTTCCCTCATTCTAGTTTCCACACAGATTCACCCAAATTTCAGTTTAAAATATTTGCAAACACTGGTTTTGTAGGTAAGAGCGCTGTATCACCACACACCCACATTTGCAAGCAACCACTATTCACCCTGAAAATCAATATAAAAACAAACTATTTTAACAATTTTGATTATTGGCATCTTTATGTTCACAAGTCAAAATAATAAAGCACAAAGGCATCCAAATTTTACTGACAGCCCACCTCGTTTTATTAATGAGATGGAGAACAAAGTAACAACATGATATACAGATCCCTGTACAGAAAAAAGCTAACTAATGTACACAAAACTGTATTTACACACCAAACCAACGCAGTGAAGTATTTTAACCACAAAAACCCCCAGCAGGTTTCAATCGAAAGGTCCATAAAAAACACATTAAAAAAAAGGTAGAATTAGTTTAAAAGTGATATTTTTACTTCATATGCCAACACTCGCATGGACGCACGCTTCAGTTGTTTAGTTGGGCACAGAATCAGTATCTCTGACAAACCATAAGCATCTGTTAATGTGCAGACTGCAGCAGCCTGAAACGAAAGAGAAATACCTGCTATAACAGACGGATTAAACTCCTTAAAGCACAAAGGGCACGTTGAAGGAAATTATATTCGACCCCGTGAGAAAAATATTAAATTCTGAAATTCAGCCTACGGCTTTAAAAATAAGTTCATATTTGATAAACATACAGTAGAAAGAACAGAATCCCATCAGAATTATACAAACATATTACTTAGGCCAATTAGGAACAATGTGGAATATCTTAACAACAATCACTCTATATATTTTAGTGTGACATCCAATATTACAGCCATACACCAATCTCTATTTAGTGTTCAACATGGTTTAAGTATTTCACTATCCCAAAATAAAAGCACAGTTGTTAGGGAACAAAAATTGAGAAAAGAGGAAGAGGAAACAGAGAAGGGGGGAGTAAAAGGAAGTAGGATGATAAGGAGGGAGGGTACACCTACTCAAGAGAGAATTTGTTGAATAGAAAGAGGTTCAGTTATGCATGAATGGTACCAGTGTACATAGTGTATGAGAATCAAAAGTTCAAAAACTTCAATCCAACATGTAATTTTTTTTGCAGTTTTTAAACAGTTGCAGGTGTCTTAATTTTCTGTTTATCATTAGCAGTTATTTGAAATGAAGGAGCAGCAGAGGTGTGTGTGTTAGTCGATTTGACTGAAGATACTAGGGTATATGAAGCATTATGAAGGTCTTGTAAGGTCTTGTGACCTGCCGGTCTTGGGCCTTACATGCAAGCCAGCACCTGATTCCAAATATAATGCCTTTCTGTTCACAACCTGCAATAAGAACTTTATACCCTTGCAAAAAACGGCCGAGGTCCTTGACATTGCGAGTTTAGTTTATCAAATAAGCCTTGTGCGCTAGCATAGCCTTATATCAAAAGCTCAGAAAAAGGGGCTCCAGCTGAGCGTGCTAATGGAAATAAGAGTCTGACAGGTGCTTGATGAGAGCCACACTGTCTCCATCAAGCTAAAGTGGAGCATGCCCAGTGCAAAGCCACACACCATATCAGTTAGGTGGTGTTTCCCCAGCAGCACCCGGGAAATGCCCACCAGAAAGGCCCACAGGACCAACAGGATGCGAAGCGGCACAGCCAGGACCAGGTGGGACAGCAGGAACTTGGAGACCATGGCGGCCCGGCTGGCATGAGCAGCAGGGAAGGAGTAGATGTCCATGGCGACGCAGTCCAGGAAGCCCGGCGTCATCTCCCAGGGTCCTCTGCGCTTCACCAGTCTCTGGACTCCAGCCACAGTCAGGACGTCAAGAATGAGGGCTGTCACGAAAAAGGGAGTTAGATTACAAAGGCAAAAAAAGCGTGTTGGGTGTATGGTGACAGATTAAGATAATTTACTTAAAAGTTGCACCAATATAGCAATGTAAAAACACTCCTTTTCAAGTAAAAGTCAGTCAGTCAGTCATTTTCTACCGCTTGTTCTAGGAGGTGCTAGGGGTCGCGGGTGACTGGAGCCTATCCCAGTAACTGGGACAGACTCCACCCAGAGAGATCACGGTCTGGTCTGGGATTTGAGCCCACGATCTCCTTATTGGGAGCGCTAACCGCTCTGCCACCGTGCACCCCCAAGTAAAAGTCCTTCATTCAAAATTCTACTAAAAGTACAGAAGTACTGTCAGCAAAATGTAATTTTAGTATCAAAGTAAAAATAGTCATGGGGCAGAAAAATGGCTCCTGAGAGCGATAGATTATTATATATGACATTAATACGTAGTTAATACCGATGCAGCATTTGTTGAAGCTGCTGCTGGTGGATCTAGTTTTAATTTTAAGTTTAGAGGGGAGGTGTAACTACATAGACATCTGAAACATGACAATGGGCTTATTTTGCTGGCCAAAAAGGCTGGGTTAATCCATTATTATCCATTTAGTTTCCCATTGAGACTTCCAATTTTTTTCTTTAAAATGTGAAATCTTAATCTGAAAAGTAAATAGCTGATGGATAAATGTAGTGGAGTAAAAAGTGCAATATTCCCAACTGAAATGTAGTGGAGTAGGAGTATAAAAATATAGTTAGAAGAACCTTGAAATTGTACCTATGAACAGTATTTCAGTGAATGTGCTTAGTTACGTTCCACCACTGGACGATACACAGTCATGCACTATAATTTTGTTTATGATCTTGTTGGTCCAGTCATCCCCATAACCACATGTCCTAAATTTGTGTGAAACGAATGGGGTTTTTTTGCCCTGCAAAGTTTTGTTTGTGACTCCCTCAAAAAACTAAATTATAGAAAGGTCAGAAAAAAAACACAACATCCTTTTGTGAAACAGAATTATCATTATTTTATCTTTCTAATCCCTTTAATCATCTAGTGCCTCAGATTTATATTGGTACACCTCGGGGGTCCTGCCCCCCCCCCCCCCCCCCTAAGTGAACCACTGTCCTAATGAAAGCGTTCCCATTTAAAACAATCTGATAAAATACAGCATATAAACTTTCATGAGGGCTGTGAAATCTCCGTAACACAGTAACTGTAGAACTCTGAACTTTGAACTTGAAAAACTGATCAGCATATCCGTGTGACACTCGTGGCTGTGGTTTTTGGCCACGGCAATGTCGATCTGTTTGGTCCAGACTAAGTATCTCAGCAACTATTGGATGGCTTGCCACAAAATTTGAACAGACAGGGGTGGCCAAGAGAATATGTATCCTACTGACATTGATCTCCAACTACAACTATTGGATGGACTGTCATTACATTTAGCAGACGCTTTTATCCAAAGTGACTTCCATATGAGAGTATTCAGAAACCGAAGGCACAGCTTCGGGAGCATTTTTGGGGTTCACTATCTTGCTTAAGGATGGGGTATTGAACCGCCAACCTTCCGATTGGCAGGCAACCGTTCTGCCAACAAGCCACAGCCGCCCCCTGTCATGACATTTGGTAGACACATCCAAGCCCCCCTCAGGGTGAATTGTTATATCATCAGGGTCAACGGTTAGATTTGTCTAATACTTTGGTTTATGACCTAATACCTGCAAAACTACTGAACATCCAGGATCCTCAGATGTAATTTGTGTTTAGTGCTAACTAGCAAATGTTAGCATGCTAACATACTAAATCAAGATGGTGAACATGGTTAACATTATATCTTCTAAACATCAGCATGTTAGCATTGTCATTGTGAGCATGTTAGCATGCTGCTGATATTAGCATTTAGCTCAAAGCACCTTTGTGCCTAAATACAGCCTCACGGAGCCTCTAGCATGGCTGTAGACTCTTAGTCTTGTGAAATCTGTAAACAACACTGGACAGAGCAATAGTGAAAAGAGTGATATACAAATAATTCACAGATAAGAGGAACAAACTGCCTCAGGTTTTTTTATCAAGATGTTTGATAAAGTGTCTCTTCACAGAAAGCAACTATAGTACATGTAAACAGATATCTCGGTGACCAAGAATAACCAATAAGGCATACAATACCGAGTAACATTTGCTTTGAGTCCACATACCAGACATTTGCAGATGCCTTTTTAGCTCCATAGCACTCCCAAAAATATCCCTACCATCGCCATCTTTAACTTCTGTTCAAGTCTGCTATCTTCACACACACACAACCAGCCCTGCGCTAATTCACGGTCAGTTGCCTGACATATTGGTTATGCAGCCCTACTTCTCATTCTAGTCCCTCAGTAGCCATCCTAGCGGGGTGATTATTTTAAACTTCTATTCCAGCTCCTTATAGGCACCTATGGTTGACTGGCGACCCCTCCAGGGTGTACCCCGCCTCTCGCCTAATGTCAGCTGGGATCGGCTCCAGCCCCCCCCCGCGACACTCTAAGGGTAAGCGGTTATAGATAATGGATGGATGGATGGATGGATGGATGGATAAAGGCAGGCTAATGAGGTCGTGTCATATTCATGTTCACTGGGGGGAAAAAATCTAACTGCTAAAGGAAGATTTGGCGGAACAAAAGAGAGGCTCGTAAAAAGTAAAATACTGCTCAGGACAGGAGCTAAGCAGACAATGAAACTGGAGAGATGTGAGAGAGGACAGTTGCAGTCTTTGCTGCAGGGCCCCATGGTGCCCTCTGGCAGTCTACATCTCAAACATACTGAGAGGAGGCAGAAGGTGAGCCAAGCAAGGAGGCATCATTTTATCAGCTGCAAGGTTAAGCCTGCCCTTGGAATATGGGGATAACTATGGTAAATTCTGGTTTTAGTTTTTTTTTGCAGTTTTTTCCCTGAAAAATCACAGCTGTGTTCTCTAAAAGACTTGTGCTGGGAGACTGTGTGACTTCTTCTTCCCCACCAGGTTTCTGTTCTGCAATGTGCGCCGTCACTGTAGAGCTTTTCGGTATTTGTGGCTGTGAAACATTTTCAGGACAGACAGCAAAACTGCAGTCAGCACAGTGTCATAAACTTATTGATCACACAAAAACTGTTCGTTTTGAGCAGCCAAACATCAGTGACTCACATCCTGTGTGCTGAACTCAGATTTACTGTTCAAGGGGAAACTGCTATATAGAGAATTGAAACTTCATCCCCAAGATGTGCAACAGGTTTGGGCAGATAATTGGTTGGGCTGCCGCAGAGTCGCACTGTGAGGAAATCCCACAGTGCCCATTGTTTCAGACACTACTAAGCTAAGATGAAGGAATACTAGAAAAATGATTTATACTTTGCTTCCCCTGAGTTTCTTCTTTCTAATTTCAGCAAGGGTGAATCTGCCACTGATTCTACAGTGAGGACAATAAGTATTTGAACACCCCACTATTTTGCAAGTTCTCCCACTTGGAAATCATGGAGGGGTCTGAAATTGTCATTGTAGGTGCACGTCCACTGTGAGAGACATAATCTCCAGAAAAAATCTATAGTTATAAATCAAATAGTTAAAAAATCATATATTGTGATTTCAGGATTTTTTCTTTTTAGATTATGTCTCTCACAGTGGACATGCACCTACGATGACAGACCCCTCCATGATTTCCAAGTGGGAGAACTTGCAAAATAGCACGGTGTCCAAGTACTTATTTTCCTCACTGTAACTGACTCAATGTGGCCAGCAAATCATTTGCAAATATGCCATATCAGGGCAAACACTGCCCAGCCCATCTCAGACCCTTTATAAAGGCTACTTTTTTTGCTCTTCTAATTCTCTTCAATGTAGATGATTAAAAATATCTGAAATTCCCCTGTCAGGATCTGTGATTTCCCATATTTTAATCCCAAAGAGTCCCAAACTGAGAAACGGCACACCTGTCTATTTTCAATGGCAAATGTTTGCCATTTGGTACTGCTCAGGTGGCACACATTGGGTTTAAGAGCTTTTTCGGATAAAATAGTTGCCTGCTGTGGCCATAAAAGGATGCTGATAAGAGCGGTGAGAGTGAACCAAAACAGCGAGGTTGTGGGCCAGAGAAACCAAAATGAGTAAAAAGCCGTTACCACCGCTCTGTAGAGCTGAGGGGGAACTGCAGAGCCCGGAGATAATTCTCTGTAGTTTTGTCACTACATGCAACTCCTTTAGTAGTCATGTGATCCATCGTTAATAGAAAAATATTGATTATAGCTGCTTCAATGATTATGGCATTGCTGAATTCTTTTGCTAACAGAAAGTCAAGAGCTGCATACAGGTAATCGCCTTGAAATATAATGCTAAATACCGAGCAATTTGTTCCACCAAGCATAACAAAAAATTAAAGACAACAGCTGTGTGGGCATGGCATAATCATGTCTGTTTGTTACTGCCATCCATGCAGGCCTCAACAACAGTAAAGGGAGTAGGGCGTTTAGAATACACCACTCTGCCTCATTTATCTTTGTACAAATGGTGATAGTGATGTTAATGATGTTGTTGCAGTCACATCTGCATACTTGCAGTGCAATGTTGTAAATAACAGCCTCATTGCTTTGTACTGAACACATTATACAAAGAAGTAACTTTGAAACTACAGATCAATGAGAGGTAAACAATCAAAATTAAATATATTAAAAGTTGCCACTAAAATTTGACCTTTAAGGGTTTTATACGGTTTTTTTTTTGGTTTTTTTTATTGCTGGGAATGATTGTGTTTTTTCACAATAAAGCATTCAGTGTAAGTAAACTGTTCTGTAAGGGCCTCCTTCATACATAGGTTGGTTAATTAGTGTAAACAGGACTGTGTCTTTTTAGCACCAGTTTGATGCCTATCTTTCCTCTTTGAATTAGTGCTAAAAAAGAATTGTGCATGATATGAGGTGAACATGGATTCTTTGAGAAATGGAGTAACTGGGTCAATGGAGTAACTAAGATCCACAGAAGAAGAGACCAGAAAACACCAATGGCGAACTACACTGCAGCTGATAAGGATGGGAACATCCTCTGCACAGTCAAGGTCTGCTTTTGGAGCCTCTGACTAGTCTTTTAGACAGTCCAGTCACTGTGTGAATAAACTGTGTTTTCAAAACACTACATGGGGAAATATTTCTGCACTGCACTGTTCATACACTTACGACACGGGACTACATTAAACCAATCCTGACAGGCCGGTCTTGGCTGATTACTTTCCTGTTAGGTGAAAACAAAACACAATTTTAGTCAGCATTTTACATTAATTCCCCACCCACCTCTCAGTATGTTCGGAGATTTTCTCCAGACAAACCTCAATAGACTAGAAATGATCCCGGACCGACAAATAATGAACATGCATTTGGGGCTGAACAATGTCCCAATCAACAATACAACAGTGCCCCAAATCCAGAGATTTACTGGCTTCCAATCAGAGCTCAATGTAGCTACAGCCAGGAGATTTGTTCTACTTTTTGCTCGATAATCTGTGTTTGGGTCGAGACTGTGCATGTGTGTGTACATGTGCACACCCATACACACACACAGGTCAACCCCATTCATTCTGAAAAATTAGATCTCATGTAGTTTGCTCTTTGCTGCATGAATATGTTGAAATAAAATGTGCTGCACTGCTGCTTTACACTATTTTTTAACCAGTAGTAGAGATAGAAGAACAATTCAGTACTGAATCAGCAACAACGCAGATCATTATGTTGAACGAATCCACAAGGGGAAAAAACAATGGAGGCTACGAACGACTAATGTTTGCATATATTTTGGGGATCTTGATACATAAATGTTTGAGAATACATTTGCTCGTGAATGAGCACTGATCAAAGGCATCATGTTGTGCAGCTAAAACGTGCAGCTATGTCGCAAATTGTATCAACCGAACCGAACAATGCAATGCAACTCAGCACTTCAAAAACACTACCGATGGACATATGTGTTGTTTTGAGTCAGTCAAGAAGTTAAATCAACACCCATCTGACACACTGTCATCAAAAACTGAACATAAGCTCATGAAATGATGATGATTAAGATTCATAAAGGTATTTATTAGGCTATGTATGTATTAGACTGTGGCAGGGAGGGGTGCAAAAACAGTCTACTTATGCTAATAGACAGAAAAACTGCAATATACAAACCCTCCCTTTGAATAGACAGTGTTGACTTTACTGAACAAAAGTGGCCCATTTTGACATTCTGCATGTTTCTTCTCGTAAAGTCTGAATTTGCTGCTTTTTTTCCTCTGTTGCTGAGGTACAATCCGCACAATATTTAGAATGTGCCAATCATAAGAAATGATTGACAAAGGCCATTTTCTATCAAACCTTATTAAGTATTTATAGGTTTTAGCTAATGGCTTTATAGTGGTTAATAAATCACGTATTAATGCTTCATGCAGTAATCATACGTGCAGTGTTAAGGATATAATGTTGTAAAGATCCCTTTCTCACCCCTTGATCTACATATCAATCATTTAAATTACAACTTACATGTATAGACTCTTTATAAAATACGCCCCTGCAGAGAGCGTTAGCCACGCCCTTGCATGTGTACAATTTTACGGAACCCATGTGTTTAAACTATGTACTTTGGAAATGGCCAACTGCTGACGGATGCCACAGGTGAGACAAAAACAATGAGTGCACGTCATGGGAAGACCGTGTCTGCACGCCATTCCCGGCGACTTGGCTTGTCATGTGGTGCATTCTGGGTATTGAACTGCCGTCGGAGGGTTTGGAGAGGTTGGCGAGTGTGGTGTGGCATTTACCAAGCAGCAGGTTGACCAGGACCTCTTGCCCAGCAAGAGTGTTACTCCTTGTGAGGCACACAATAGTACCAATGATCCACGTGAGGCCGTGCCCCGTGAGCGCTAACATGGCGACCATGGAGCGGCAGCCTCCCCAGGAGGACGACATGTAGGCGCACACCCCCATGCGCTTGGACAGGCAGATGTCTATGGCCAGGAGGGAGTTAATGGCTATCCCCTTGAATGAAGGGTTCAGCTGCATACAGTCTTCCTCCGGCATTCTGCTGGGCTCTCTCCTGTCCTTGCTGCCGCTGTCGGCGGGTTCTTCGCTCGGCTGGCTGGTTTGGTGCTTGAGTTGGCCCGGCCGCTTCGCGCCGCCTCGGCTCTCAGAGGGGCCTCCGCCGCGGAGAGGCTGTTGGTTCAGGGACATGAACTCAGGTCTGCCCAGGACGCTGTTTCTCTCCCGCGCCCTGGACCTCGCGTTGTAACTCGTCGGCATGTTTGGACGGGGCCAAGTTCTCCTCTGTGGGTGCAACAGCCGATTGTCAATCCCCGGAAGATAACTCAAGTGGTGCGAGTTCACCACGACAGGGAAATGTCCCAGGATAAACCCCCCTGCACGCCCCCCCCCCC
>CM022482.1:17276714-17332020 GCA_011952105.1 Coreoperca whiteheadi | reverse complement strand
CCCCCTCCTGTGGCCTTAACGGATATATTTAGACCCACTGGAATGCGCGATGGCCATGCCGTTTATAACGCGACCCATGCTCGCTGGGAGAGTTCGTTGAATGGCATTCGCCTCGGCCAGTCCAGTGAAACCCGAGCTACAGCATGGAGATCAATTAACGACATGAGCATCTTGTTACGCCACCGCACGGCACAACAACACAGCTGACAGGTGCTTTACCGCGTGCGCTGCCGCCACAAACAGGCTCAGTGTGGAAATTGTGCAAGAAGTACGCAAGACACGGTGCTTTTCGTCTTACCAGGTCGAAGGAAGAACATATGAACCACACGGCGTTACTCTAAACCACCCCCACCCCCCGCAGCCTCCACGACACCTCTCGAGAGCCTGGCAGCGAGGAAAGGGGATTCTAGTATAACGCGATGTAGGCAAAACCCGAAACCGTTAACAGACAGCCGATATCGTCAACAAAGGGCCAAGACAAGGCAGCCAAACCAGTGCAGCGTTTGGGTTTTTCCGGATTTGACGTAGTTTACGCACGATCCCGATTCCACACCTGCAGAGCGCTGTGCTGTGGAGCGGAGTTCTCCAAGGTCCTTAAACAGACAGCGGCAGGACAGAGCAGCGCCCTGACACGCTGGCAGCTTTTCAGAGGCAGAGAGAGATGGGGGGGGGGCCTCCAAAGCGCTAGTAAACAAATCTGAAAGCAAATAAAACTGAAGGAAGTGAGCAAGTGAATCAATCAATAGCCTAAATAAATGTGTTTTGGTTGTTTTGTGGAGAACAGCCTAAAAACAAATGGTCGATCACAAAAAGGAAACGGCAGCTAGAAAACAAATAACACCACATAACCAAATATGATTGTCAGGCTATAGTGTGATTATAGATTACTTATAATCACTAATTACTGCAACCCCCCCAGTAAGGGTAAAATACATAAATAATCACGTTATATTAGGCTAGTATTTAGTTATTATTAATTTATCTCCAAGTTCAAACTTGTAAGAACTATGATATGGTCAGTAAAAGCACGTTACTGCTATTAGTACTAGCCTATAATAATGATAATACATTATTATTATTATTATTATTATTTGAATGCGCATGTGGGGGTCAATGGACAAAATGCCACAAAATGTCCTGTTCAACGTCACACAGAAGCTCTCAGCCTAGAAGGTGATGTGAGGTGAACTGTTAAAATATTGACAGCTTTCTGTAGAGGCTGTGAACTCCTCCCAGCAAAAAAAAGAAGAAAAAAAAAAAAGAAAGGCAAACCCTCTCACTTTCTGGAATCACGTAGCCGATCTGATATTACATTCTTGCGTCAATAATGTGCTCTGAGAGTATTTACGGACGAGTTGCAACAGACATGGCCATGCCTACATTTCCCGGCATGCCTGCTGCTCAGAGCGGAAGTTTCGTCTGAAAAATATTTATAAAGCGGCTTCCCAGGCAGCTGAAAGAGACCAATGCGCAGCGGGGTGAACCTGCCGAGGCAGCGATGGGACGAGCACGGAGAAATGACAGCTTGTGCAGGAATTTAGGCTGAACTGCCTCCCATCACAGACAGGACTGCAACTGTCGGCGCGGGCGAACTATGTGACAGCCGGCATTTCTCCCTCCTGAGGCGTTATATATATATTTTTTTATTTATTATTATTTTAAATCTAAGAATGGATCCGGTGAAATGGGTGCTGAAGTTGACCCGGCGGTGTCCTTTGGATGTCGCGGTGCACCGTCTCAAGCTCGACTAGATTCCAATGCTTGTGGGAGTGCTACCTCTCTCTCTGCGGGACGGGGAAGTGCTTTGCAGCTTTAGTGCAGAAACAACGGGAGCGGGTGTGAAGGAGATAACGGAATTACCTCTCTGACCGAATAACTGTGTGAGCCGCCGTCCGCTCCGGATTCCTCCACGATTTGACCCTGTCGAAGACACTGGAGACTTTCCGGCCACTTGTTTTATAGGTAGACTTCTTTTTGCATGTTGTTTTTGTCGGCTAAAAAGACCCCGATTCGTGCAATTGCACTGCACGAGCAATCAATCCGCACATGTGTTAACGCGTTCAGTATAACGCTCTTAAATTGCACCTTTTATTGTGTGGACTCGAGGCTATTGCGGATTAAATATAGCTGTCCGCGTGCACTGTCCAGCACAACCTTTGTGATTTTGATTCTTGTCACCAGCTGGACATAGAGCTTTAGCCATTGGATAGTCCCGGGATTAGCTGTTAATGACATAAAGAATCACACGGAAGAGAATATGACGCCAAGATGTAACATTAGTCCTTTTTGTTAATTATTTAGCCCAGCTCATAATTAACCTGACACTTTAACGCGCACCTTTCCAGTGGATGCATGTTGGCAAACGGTCAGGTCTTTTTGTGATAAAAGCGCATTTAGGAGGCAATGACTTGTAACGTGACAGCATGGAAACATCAGTGCAGGGATAAGGAAAGTTGTTGTACCTGCGCTTGTTTGGCGAAGTTGCGTTTACCCACCGGAAAGCATGCGCTCTGCAAATATGAGGATCTTCTAGGCCTGTCTTCTTCTTTTCTGAAAGTAGTTTTGGATCAAGAGATGCATGGCGTTTTTTTTAAATGAGACCGTCTGCTAAACCGTAAGCAATTTTTTTTTTGGGGGGGGGGGTGCATGCTGTGGCTGCAACTGGGGTGATTTTTCTCGCTGTTTCCATGCGTCTTTCTTCTTCTCCAGACCTCTGGACGCTGTTGTGGATTGTGTTGCTATTGAATGCGATGGGCTGCATCCAGAGTATCAGGTGTAAGCCCAAGAGTTTCCGAGACAGTATCATCATTCTGGAGGTGAACAGTTCCATCGACCCTAACCCCACCAGCATCGACGAGTCATCCAGCGTGGTTCTGCGCTACCGGACACCGCACTTCCGCGCGTGCGCCCGCGTCTTGGTGCCGCCAGTGGCCGGTAAAGAGACATGGACCATCGGCTGGATTCAAGCTTGTAACCACATGGAGTTCTACAATACGTATGGAAACAAAGGGATGTGAGTATCATGGGCTCTTTTTTTTACTACCTTGTTGTCAGGCTGTGGCAGTTATCATTGTTAGGTGATGAGCATGTGTTGAGCACATTCGGTTGAGACTCATGTACCAGGGATTAGTGAGAAATGATTAACGAGAATATCAATATTGAAATGAAGAAGTACAATGCTTTATGTTTGGAATATTGAACTCCAACATGAATAAAGCCCCTTGAGCTGTGTTAGCTTAATTTGCTGCCACTGACACTTCTGGCCATTCAGATAATATAATTTAAATCAAGGTGGCCTCCGTTATTACAATTATACCCTTGACCTCATCAGAACTATGATCATGGGTTACAGAGACTCTGCAACTATTCTGATTGTTTTGTTATATTTGAGGTACGAATTGACAGACAAGAAGAAAAAAAAAGTTTGGTATAAACATTTTCTTGTGTGTTTTACTAGAGATTTTTTCTGAATCCACTGAGGCATCATCTAGAAAACTAAATGGAAAGTTAACATTAGGGCTGCGAATAACGATTCTTTTCAGTATCAATTCATCTTACAACTAATTATTTTTTTTGACGAATCGATTAATTGTTTAGGCTACGAAATGTCAAAAAAAAAAAAAGAGTGCCAATCTCAATTTCACTGAGCCCAAGGTGACATTTTCAAATGGCTTGTTTTGTCTGACCAGAAGTCCAAAACATTATATCATATGTGACAAAGAGCAGCATCAAATCCTGCCATTACAGAAACTGGAATGTGAGAATAAATAGTGTTTCCTAAAAAAAAAAGAAGACAGAAACGATGAATGGCTGAGCAAAATAGCTGCAGATTAAGTGCCTGTTGATCGACTAATCAATTCATATATTAATGGTTATGTTGCATGTGTGTGCCATCCAACTCTGATGAAAACAGGAGATCACTTTTGCTGAAGTGCATACACCTAAAGTAGAGAACTCCATGGGGAATTCGAAGTTTGACGATTTTAGGCCAACAAAGTCTACAGTGAACCATTCCTGATATTAGAAGAAGAAATATTGGACTTGAGGAAAATAAACCCAACTCAAGAACTCACTGGCCAAACTCTTAAAATGGACAGAGGAGACAGTCGGTGCCAACCACCAACAGAGAACCTGTATTTCTGTCTAAATGCATGGGCTGAGTGAGATTGTTGGTGTTCCTGTTTTTGTATTGCAGACAAATATTCTGAAGAAGTGAAACTTGTCTATGGTTATATCTCGGCTTCCCAGTTGAACGCCAGCATCTGTCTATACCGTGATATCAAAATATTTCATATTAACATATGTAGTCAGGAAGATGAGTAACAGATTAATAGAAAAGTAAAATAAATTGACTTGTCTGTAAGTGCACTTCAATATTCAATCAGTAGCTCAGCTACAGTATGTGGGCTTGTGGCTGCCGGCTACAAAGTACTTCAAAACCTGACAGATATGAGAGTAGGGCATTGTGATGGGAAATAATTGCTATGACCTTTCACATCCCTCCACTTGTCAATACACAGTTATTTTGCACCAGCGGTTATAAAAAAAAAAGGCAAACATGAGCAAATTCAGCTTTAACAAAATGTGCTCATGACACAGAGTGATTGTTAACATGTCAGTGTCTGTGTGCGGACAGTGTAAGGGTGTGTGTGTTCATCCTGTGTCCTGTAGTGGGCAACCACAAGCTGACATGTACCCAGAATATGCTTTATCTGTAGACACTGCAGCTGAGGATGTTTGAGTGCTGCACGTCTAAGATTAGAGGCACAGTCCCCTCCCCAACACCCCCACCCCAGTATGGTCCTGCTCCTGTGTGTGTACGAGAGAGAGAGAGCGCGAGAGAGAGAGCCCTTAATTACACTGTAAAAGTCCAGTATGATCAATGCCTTTTGTAAACTGCATTTGTGTTTACAGTATTTGCCCTTTTCATCCACGCTACAGTATTGTATTGCGAATATTTACTCTTTTATCTAGCTGAAGTTTGATTGTCACGCTCTTTTGTCAAGTTCATTTTTAGTTAGTGATGTACTGTTTCCATAAGGAACATACCACACATTCATAAAACTTACAATTTTGAAACAAACAAGAAGCAGAATAGCTCCCCATTTTGAAGCCCAAAGCATAAAATTGGAGACAGTTACTAACTCACAGTGTACTGTGCTTAACTGGGTTCACAGCAGAGGAATGAACACATAATCCATATTATTTCCTTTTTTCCTAAAATGTTCAAGTTGTAAAGTACAACAAACAGGATGCAAAATGAGACAACTAACATAGTTCTAAAGGCGCTCGTCTGCCCAAATTGCAGCCAGCAAACACAAAATTAAGAGATAATCAAATCACGTCAGCATACGGTAAATACAGACAAACCACATAGACAAAGAACAGTGCTCACAAGCTGGATCTAAGAGCCGCGGGTCTGATTCAAACCCAGGCCGCTGTGGTAAGGACTCAGCCTTGTACATGGCGCTCGAGCTCTACCAGGTGAGCTACCGGCGCGCCCCCTTTGTGCAGTGTTTACAATATTTTTTCCACCCATGTAGCTCATGGACTCAAAAATGTTTACTTCATATATCAATATCAAAGTCATTCACAACCACAGCTGCTCTCTCTGCTGAGATTCAGATTCTAAGAAGTTCCTTTGATGGCAATAAAGCTTCAGCGTGCTGTAATTGGACAGGACAGCTAAGGATGGTAATGAGCGTGATTTCTTTGTTGGCTTCAGATGATGTGCTCTGGATTCTGGATACATTCACTGTCTCTTCTCCCGTTTGTTGTCCCTGTCTTTTAGAATGGCTTTACTGAGCTACAGTTTTGTAGGTTTGGCCGGTGTGTGTGTGTGTATTTATAAAGATACACGCACACATACGAGCATGCTGATACACATACCGATGTGTGTTATGTAATTTTAAAAAGGGACTAAAATAAAAACTGAAACAAAAAAAGAAATTCATATTTAACCGTCGTAAAAGTTTGATACAATTTGTTAATAGCATTTATGTCTATTATGTTCCTCAAAATTAAAGTTAACCATAGTCATGAACATTAATACTGCACACAAAACTTACTGCTAACACTCTTGGTAGAGCAGTGTGGTAGTCCACACAGACACATACACACACAGGTGGTGAGGCTTAACCATGCTGTAATTGGATAATTAATTGCACTGGCACCCTATTTCTTCACTTCCAGTCCTACAAAGTAGATCCAATCTTCACCATCTGTGAAAGAAAGCATCTCTTGGACACCTTTATTGTGTCATTTGCCTGTGACTCGCAAATGAAAGTGGCAGCAAGGCTGCAGAAACAGGAAATGAGCCGAGTTTCCGCGTTGCTCAGTAGATACATGAATTCTCAATGAAGCCGTTTACGGACTTCTAATAATCCTAGTGTTGTGATCAGACCCTGAAGCTTTGAGCCCTTTTGCATATCACCAATCTAGTCTATTCAATTTCAGCCCATGAAATCTTCTGCAAAGTTGAAGCAATCTTCACAATCTGTTGCGAGAAAGCAGATGTCTTTTGGATGTGTTCAAGATGGTTCTTATACTCTATATAAGAGTCACCAGTCACTGCTGGGGACTTGGTGAATTTGGCTTCATTTGATAATGGTTCCGCCAAACCTTTGCTAAAGAGTTTTCAATTTAGATGTGTAGAGCACAGGGCTTATAATCACTGGAGGTTGAAAGTAGTTGAACAGGAAATTGCAACCATGTACTACAGTAGTGGTTCCCAACCTTCAGCACCATCAGATAAACTCAAGTACCCCTTCATCAACCCCACCAGTCATGTTCCAAACATATTCATGTGAACTGACTTCAAACGGCATGATGTTTAACACTTATTAGTCTAATGATATAAAAGATGATATTGTTACAATATTTTTGTAATAGTTTCGTTTCGGTTTGGTCAAGTTTGCATTTGGACTACCAGTGGCAGACATTTTGATTATTTAGCAGTTCCCTTTAGCTAACTATTTCGACCACTTATCCATTACTTTTAGCTATCTGTTATTTGCTTATCTGCTCACTTGCTAACTAGTTCTCATGCACTCTCAATCACAACCTGTCCTGTTCAGGTGTTACAGCTCACACAATATGTGGATATACTGTAAATATATTTAGTCAGTTCACCATTATTCTTATTCTTTTAATTAGTTGAGTGACTCCACAATCTTTCCAAGTAGGCATACCCCCTCCAACTGCAGAAGTCCTCCTGGGCTACAAGTACCCCTTGTGGGGAATCACTGTGGCATGCAACATTTACAATAACTGACGTGCTCAGGAGTCACAATGCAAGACAGCTGAGTAGTTTTTTTTGTGTTTTTTTGTGAATCGTTTTTAACATCTCTGCGGTTCTGTCACAAACACTCCCACCACTTAATGCAAACTATTTGGCTGTGACAAAGCAGGCAGCTAAGACACAAACAGGAAGCGAGCCATATCTCTGCAATGCTTTCTCCACTCACGATCAAAGTTCCTCAGCGGGTAGACCACTCCACAACATGCCTGTGTGCAGTCTACTTTCCCCCCATGCCATTTCTGCTTGCCGCTACATTATGTTCTTGCTTTTGATGTGCATTATAAAATAATTTGTCGCCAGGGAAGTTTCATAGCAATTCATGTACAGAACCAGGTCACAGTTTGCGTGTCAAACAAACCAGCATTTAGGCAGTTTAGTGTATTACTTTTGATGGACGAACCACCTGATGAACGAAGATGCTATGGACATTACATGTTATAATAAGCTCATCTGCACATGTGCTTGTGAGGCCATATTGTCTGTACGGTTAAAAAGATGGAGATTTATATCAAGCCATGTGCTCATAAATAATAAATAAGAGAAGTTTTCCTCTGAGAATCCGACAGATACAGATATTCACTGTTGAAATATTTCAACAACTGGAGTTGTCTGAGTTCATGACAAAATGGAAAATTGCGGCAAATTGTTTTAGAGGCATCAGTTGAGAGGATTAAGTGATTTTCCAAAACAGAAATGTACATACAGTATGCACACAGAAGCGCACGCACACACAGAAGGGCCAGCTATTATCATGCCCGACATGCTAATCTCACCCTCTGGGTGAATACATAAATTACAATGTGAGGCCAGGCCAAGTAGGCAGTAAGTCATGGCTGATGATCACACTGTTATCTCCTCTGTCCCACTGATCCTGGGCTTGAGGGAATAAAAGGTACTCTCTTTCCTTCTGTGGGAAGAAAATCGATACATGGACAGACCAGAGGTACCAAGTCACTTAAGTCATGCGTGCATTGTACTTTTCCTCAGCAGTTTGAAAATTGGTGTAAAGATCCGATTGTGAGGCTTAGAGTTGACTCCTTGTTTCTGTCTTGTGCTGTTAGATATACAGTGATATCAAGAGAGGGGCTTGTCACGCTACTACGATGCAAACTCTCAGCGATTTATACAGCAAGGATTAGAGCGGGGAGTTTTTTTACATGGAGGAATCTGTGCCAGAGATTAACCTAAATGATCATTTTGGGTCTTATTAATGTAGTTTCTGGCCATGATTTCTAATAGAAATTATTACATTACTAAAAAGAAGTCAGACGGGTCAAGACACATAACGTATTTGGAAGAGAAAACAAAGGCAAATGGTAAAACTATACCCAAACTAATTTGGCTTACTTATGCATGGATTCCCTGTGCAACTACACACACAAGAGGTTTAAATAAAAACTGACTTGATTTGTGCTGTTTGCTCATATTTCTTGCTCCGTCAGACATAGCTATAGCGATGATGATGAATATAATGTTATCAATAACTTTGGTCAGAGGTCATTCTTCCTCACGTACACTAAAGTATGGAATAATATTCCTCATTACATCAGGACAGTGGACTCTGAGTCACAATTCAGAAAAACTTATGGACGGTTTCCTTTTGATAGCTACACTTATAACTATGGAGTGAATATATGTGAAAATGTGACTTGTAAATTGTGTGGTTTTGTGTATTGTCTCTTGATCTGAATGTATCTGTCCTTATGCTGCAGAACAGGAACCTGCTGGAAAACAGTTTTTTAACAGAGCCAGGCCTGATTAAATGTGGTCTCACTTTTAATCTTTTCCTGTATAATAAATTAAATGAAATGAACCGTTAGACGTGATGAACAAAACTCTGATGAAACGACTGGTTTTGTAATAAAACTGCAGTTTTCCATTAATCTCAACAGCCACTTGATGTCTATGAGCTCCATTTCTGGCTAAATCCTCATCTGTGACTCCTTCCAACTTCCAGGTCGAGTTGGGAGCTCCCCGACCTGCGAGATGGCAAGATCCAGGCCATCAGCGACTCGGATGGGGTCAACTACCCATGGTACGGTAACACAACGGAGACCTGCACCGTCGTAGGCCCCACCAAGAAGGACAGCAAGTTCACCGTTAGTATGAATGACAATTTCTACCCCAGCGTGACCTGGGGTGTGCCCGTCAGCGACAGCAACGTGCCTCAGCTTAGCAGCATCCACCGTGACCAGAGCTTTACGACCTGGCTGGTGGCCATCAACCAGGCCTCCTCAGAGACCCTTGTCCTGCAGACAATCCGCTGGAGGATGCGGCTTCACATCCATGTGGACCCAGAGAAGCCTCTGGGTCACAGGGCTGTTCTGAATGAGCCCGTGGCCCAGGAACAGCCTCAGATCCTGGGCAAGAATGAGCCCATCCCCAACAACGCCATGGTCAAACCCAACGCCAATGACGCCCAGGTGCTGATGTGGCGGCCAAAGAATGGTGGCCCTGTGGTGGTCATCCCACCCAAATACTGACCTGTTTCACTGACCAGACTGGCCTTGGATACCTTAACAGTATCATCTCTTATTTGTTCTCTTTCTTTTGTTCCTAGATGTCACCAGCGCTCACTGCTTTAACCCTTCCCCTCTTTTTCGCCTCTGTATTATTCTCTCTTATGTTTTAAAAAGACTGACAGAGAGAAAAAGCAGGCAGAGACACAGGAAACCAGCTCTGAGAAAAAGACCAGCTGTTGCTTTGAGGTGGGGGCTTGAACACACTTTTAAAACTAGAGCGAACAAACTGCAACCATTCTACCTTCAAACTGGGTCGGGTCGCACTGTGCTAAAGGACATCATTGCAAAAATGGAAAAACTAGAGTATTTCTTTGTTTTTTACTTTTTAGTTTTATATTTTGGCTGTTTGGGCCAAGTGGTATAGGGTTTGTGAGTGTGGGTGGATTTAAGTATTTATGTGACCATGTCTGCGGACATGCTACATACATGGATATGCACAAACCTAGTGTATGAATACCAGTTGTGTTTTTATTTATGGACTGGAAGAGAGTGCATTTAACTTTGTCTGTCGTGTGCTTCACATGACAAATTGCATTGAGTGACATGCTAGATTTTAGTACTTTTTTTAAAAACATGCAAGACATTCAATCCATGCTGCCTTATGTTTACATCGCTTTCAACTGCAAACTTTTTCGCCTTAAACTAAGTGCAATGCAGTATATTGCTCATTTTTCCCGTCTCTTCTAGACTGTAGGTGCCGGCATGTGTGGGTTTAGGACAGGAACAATACCACAGAAGAAGACTTGGGTCTGAAGTCTAGGCTATTATGTTCAGTTGCATTCACCTAAAAAAAATGTATTGTCTCACGAGTACACCCAGCATTATGCGTAGACACTGTTATACAACCAAGCTAACTAGTTGTGTTTCAAGTGCATTATGCAACAGAAAAGCTGCTCTGTACTGATGGACATGCAGAGAACATCAGCAAAGCCAACCCTTGTCAATAGCGCTCAATACAATAACGTGCAATAACAACTTGAGCAAAAAGTACAAAAAGGCACTCGTTTCATTCACTTTATTCTGTTTATAGGCTTTCGTAGCATTCAACATCTGAAAAGAAGTTTTCCTTTCTCTGTATCACTCCATCTCAGGGCCCCTTTTTCCACTTCCTTCTATTTTTTCATCCATCCTGCCTGGCCTACTCGTTTTTGCCACAGTGAGTAGTGTGTGTTTGCATTGCTCACATTGAACAATCAATACTTTGATTAATAAGCGGTCGCAGAGAGGGTAATTAACTCTTAATAACTGGAGAACAAAAACAGCAGGAGATCTGCTGTGTGTATTTGTCATCTTTTCTCCGCTCATCTGTCAATCATTGTATTTAATATGGTTGCCTTCCTTTAAATCAATAATATCCTTTTTCTTAAATCAAAACATGTCTGTCTCTCATGTTAAGTGTTTTTGTCCCTCATCCTCAATCATCTGTAATCTTTATCTACAACAGTGTTTTGCCTCCCATTCCCTGCCTTCCCTTCTTCTTTCTCTCGCTTTTTATCTGCTGAGGCTGAAAAGCAGAGCAGGAGGCATGCAAGTCTGATCCGGACTGCTCAGTTGGCATATAGATGACCCACTTCACTACTTTGCCAGTTGTATCTCTCGCTGCAGAAATGTGGGGCTTGTCTCCCTTTATTTCACCGCCAGCAAATGTAAGACACAAGCACACGCATAAACAAGCAGCTCTGGTCAGCTAAATGCCAACATTAAATGAGATGATGCCCATTTAACTTAATCTTTGAGAAGGGCTTTAGCTGCAAACCGAAAAACTCTTTTAAAAGCAGAGAGAAAGGCTGAATTGGGCATTTGGGCTTTTTCTCTCCTTATCACGGGAAGCCAAAATATGGGTAAAACATTATTTATGTACATATACTTTTTTTTAAAATTGTTAATGAGCTCTGTAAGAGTTTGTTCTGTTAATGGCCAGTTTTTCACTTTCAGATGTTACAAACTTCTTGCAAGTTCGCTGTGCCCCCCCAAGTCCCTGTGTTTTGGCTCCAACCAAAGAAATAATTTGCATGCAAGTCTGATCCGCTCGTGTATTTTACAAAGATCAGTCAGCTGCTGCCGTTTCAGTGCATTAGCATCTCCTTACTATCGACTGTACAAAGCATTCATCCATCAAACTTGGTTCAGGCCAGTATCTTTGTGTTGTTTATTGTGTCCATTCTGCCATTACAAAACTATGAATTACTGTATGATTTTACTCAGTAGTACTTTGATTTGGCTGATATTTCTGCCAAGACAGTAAAGGACTAATTAGACATTTTAGGGAATATGCTTATTCGCTTTCTTGCGGAGAATTCCATGAAAAGATCAATACCACTCTCATGTGTGTATGCTACATAGGAAGCTACAGCCAGCAGTTAGCTTAGCAAGGCTGGAGGAAGGGGGAAACAGCTAGCCTGGCTCAGTCCAAAGGTAACAAAATACACCTCTACCTCTAAAACTCACAAACAAGTGTAGAAATGACAAGTTGTGGCTTTACAGGGGGTGTTTCCCATCTTTATGCTAAGCTAAGCTAACCGTCTCCTGGCTGTAGCTTCATATTTAGCATACAGATATAACAGAGTGGTAGGAATCTTCTCATCTAACTCTCGGCAAGAAAGCAAGTAAAATGTTTGAAAATGTCTGTAACCGCGGGTCGACTGGTTTCCAGTATAAATCCAATGGCACAAGAGCATGGTAGAATATCAACCTTGCACTTGATGGAGAATTGGCTAGCTAAAGGCTCTGCCGAGCACCATGTAGATTTTTGTCGTAAAAGTCAAATAATGTCTAACTGAACCAGAGCTCAAACATCAATCCATGATATCCTTTTGATGCCACCAGCTAAACTAATTTGTTCACATTACAACTACATTGCTCACACGCAGTTGCATCAGACACTCCAGCTTTGCCTCAGCGCCAGGCCGGGTCGCAGGGCGTGGATGGTGAAGAGAGAATGAGAAGAAAAGTTAAAAGGCTACTGGGGGACTGCTGGCATAATTAGATCTGCAGTGACACACTTACATGCCCTAGATGGGCCGAACTGTGTCTTGCTATGCAATGGCTAGCTGAAGTCATGGGTGAGGTTATAGTGAGGTCAAATAGCAAAGGTGAGGGTCAAAGTGTTTGTGTGAAGGGAGCTGTCAAAGTCCTAAAATATACCTTTAGACAGCAATGTGACGGTGGGGGAATGACTACGAAGGTGACAACAAATTTAATACATTTAGACATTAAAGCCAGCTTAAAATAACGTTGACATTTGCCAAGCACAACTTGGATGTCAACCGCAAGTTATTTCAATTTGTGGTTTGCTCTGAAGGCAGCAGAAAAAGCTGCAGCTCACGTTATGAACTCAGTGATCTTTCACCTAACGTATCTCCGCGGCCATTTTTGTTTCGTGGACTGCCTTGTAATGTCTTGTGATGACCTGCGGACACTGGATAATACTCAAGCTGGGCTACACGTAATGTAATTAAACCTTTACATGCAGGGTGGCCCGCACTCACAACGTGTGTGCGTGTGTGTATTTATGTGAGCGTGTGTGATAAATCCCATTTGAGGGATTTGGGCAGGATGAGGAGTTTCACTGATGTGCTTCTGCTGTTGTCGAGTCATGATTCTTTCACTGTCCCTCTCCCACACACACCAACACACAGAGTGTAGGGAAGGTAACGTCCTTGTCATAAAATAGGGGCAGAGCTTGTCCTCACACACACACACCCCCTTAGGGGAAAGGAGCAGGCCTGGCGCCGTATCTGATTGTCACAGCAGTGTCACATTGGGAGTGTGAACTCATTTATCAGCCCTGCACGTGGACTGTCTGAACACATGCACATGCTACAAAGCCATATGCACAAACACACTTGTTTACTAATAAACAGGAAGTGATATATGTATCTTTTGTGTTTTTAAACTACAGTGAGCAGGTTTTAATATGAAAGGGAAATGGAAGTTTTGAGGTCATTGACTAGGTACATGCCAACTATCAACAGCATTTAATGTTATATTGTAGGAAAATGGCACTAATTGTCTACTCGTGTGTCTGAATTTGTTAAAGGTGTGTTAATGATGTGCATTTTATGATCAAGAGAAGAAGTTCATAGATGCTTTATGTTCTTCGTTAACTAAGCCACAGCAAAACAAATCACACACTGTTCTTTTGCTGTATGGAGGGCAAAAAGTGCCAAAATTGGACAAAGCCAAAACTATGTATAGAGCATTGTTAGTGACTTGTGAGCTCAAAAACCTCTTGGCACTTAATAGGTCTGTTTTGCATATTTGTATTTTCCATAGAAAGATCACAAATGCAAAATATAGCCATGTGGAAGATTCTTGGTTGTTGGTGTTTTCTGCTTGTAAGGCTGTGCCAAGTGAATGAAAGCCTCTCCTAAACCCACACCATTACAGGTCTTCTGAGGGCTGCTACCTTTGCTTCAGATCTTTATGTGGTCATTTAACCCCCATGAGACATCAGTGAATCATCATCCCTTTATTTAAACCAATAAGTTCACACTCAGGACCACCTGCCTTCATTTCCTGGCTTTTACTTTTGGTTTTATCCCTTGAAAAGGAAAAGTTAGTATCAATTAATCTTGTTGTTCTCCTTGTTGCAAAAATTAACATAGTCCCATGGTTTATATACAACCCTAAATGTAGCACAAAAGATAATATGAGAAACTGTATGTTTCTCATTTTGTTTGTTTTGTTTTATGGAAATACAGCACTGAAATTGCTAAAGCAGTTTGTGTTAATTTGATCAGCTTTGACTTTTACACCAATACTTGAAAATGGGTCAGTTCCTGCAAATATTTTAAACTGTGAAAATGCACAACACTGGGGAAAACAACCCCTGAAAAAAATGTCTTTTTCATGAATAAATAAAATGTACAAATATTAGTTGTTGTCTTTCAGTTTCTTTTTAGCTTTAATGTGGAGATGTACTTTTCCCACACTGATATTCAAATACAATATGTGCATTATATATATATATATATATAAAACATTTTTATAGTGAGGTGCCTTACAAAAACATTAAGCAACACCCATGTTTGGTAGAAACTTCATATTGTTATTTTCAATTCTCAGAGGTAAAGTCATGTTTGTTATGTTTTAAGATTATTTTTAAGACCTTGTGTACCATTAAAACAAATATTATAGCCAAAACATTTCTCTTCAGAAATGTAATGTTTCTATCAATAGCTCTAACTTTACTGGTCTGAATTTTACATTCAAACTGAAACCACCAATGAGTTTCTTTTGCTGTCTGATAGATACATTGTGTATGTCCTAAATGACTGATTATAGTGTATGATCTATTAGTTTCATGGATACATATGTCACTTCAGGGTGGTTTCCTTTCCCAAGTTGGGCTGTGTGTTCATTCACTCTGCACAAATCAAAGAACCAGATAACCTCTGAGCTGGGATAAAGATATGCAGTCTGAAGGACCGAATTGAAAAGTCTTGAATGCCTGCATGCATATTGTAAGAATAAGCCCAGAGGCTACACTTACATGGCTGAGCACATGATGTTCTGTATGCCACGGTCAGTCAAAAGATTTCTAAAGCATTGGAAAGGATGTTACTGCTCTAAATACAGTACGTATGTCTCTTTTTGTTGATGACAGTGATTAAAAGCAATAAAAGAAGATGCAGTAAAGAAAGGACATATAACAGAGTAAAATAATGCAATAAAATCAAGTGAGGATAAAAAAGCAAACAGAGAAATAGTATAGTAAAGATCCTTCAGTCTCCCACGGTCAGGGACTATGTTGAGTTGACATACATATAGTCAAGTGAGTGTTTGAGTATTTCCTTCACAGTCACCAGATCTTAAACTACTGAACAGATTCGGGAGATTTTGGACCAACTAGAGAGCACTCTCTACCCCCATCATCAAAACAACAAAAGAGGTCATTTTGAGTTTCAGAGAATGAGAATCCATCCCAAGGAGCACTGAAGCTGTTCTGGAGGTTTGTGGTGGCCACACCTCTTACTCAGACACTTGATAGTTTTTCCATTTAAGTTCCACCTATCTGTATACTGTATTACGAAAGATGACAACGAAAGGAAATTCTCATATACCTAAAAACTGTGAACATTTTATTGTTAGTACAGTTTCTTTGAGAAGGTTTCGGTGATGTTTTCTTGTAAAAGTTGAGAAAGGAGTGGCGTGCAGTGTGTCGTTGAAAGATATATTCAGTCTAATTCATTTATATGATAATTTTCTGGATTTTCATTAACGTGGCTTTCATTTAATTTTTAGCAAAATTTGTTAGTAGGATCAATTCATTGTTGGTTTTGGTCTTTTCATGGGATTTGATGATAATAAGAAACATAGAATATCTCTGGCCTCATCCTTTCATATATTCTACTGTTGAAATTACCAGTTTATGTGTACCACCCCCCATTTGTCATATTTCTATTTAAGGATATCAAAAAAGACATTTGACTTAAATTCTGAGAATCAGAGTTACATTATATAAGATGGGGCACAATGGATCAATGACTAGCTCTCGGTAGCTTTGGAAACTCTTTCTATCCCATGAACACACAATAATTGGCTCGAATCAAAATGTATTAATCGGAATCAATTGAAATGCAAGAGGGTGCGCAGAGGTATGCTGAACAGCAATAATAGCACAGGTCTATTTTTCACCTCTTTTGCACTGCACCTCCATTATAACTCTTTAAGGAGTTCTCAAAAGGATTACAAAGTGCTCTATTAGGTTCCTTAATTTTCAGTTCATCACTTGGTATATAATATTACCACATTAAGCACGTAGGTAAAGGTTTAAAATTCAACTATACAGCCGTTATTTTCACTGCAAATATGGAGGACACTGACTCATAAATCTCAACACAAGTTTATGATTTAGCCACTGGTGGCTTTAATGAGAACTCTGGATAACAGCGAAGAAGACAAGAAAGTGGGGCTGATAAGGTAAAGTGATACTATGCTTGGATTTAATGACGGTTTTACTCAAAATTATTGCCCCTTTGATGTGTCCATATAACAAATAAAATGTTCAAGTGATTATATAAATGCCATTTGTGTGTGTGTGAAAACCATTTGTAAAAAAACACATTGAGTCCAGTAGCAGCTCTATATGTCTAGCTGGACTCAGTTCCAGACCTGTAGCCTCTACTGTCTCTGCTATCCTGGTCACATTCCTTAGTTGTACATTCACAGCTATATTTACTTGGCTCAGAGTCTGTGAGTATGTTGCAGTGTCTCCCTACGTACGTCCAGCTGTCCCTATTTGTAATACCAAATAATCACTGCACCACTGTATCTTTGGCACCAGACGTAACTATTAATACTCCCATGGTGCCAGTGTTAGAGTTGCAATAGCTCTCTGTCATTCTTTATGTTCTCTGGGATGACACTGGGGCTTATTAACCGCTGATTCCACAAACCTCTACTGGCTTGGCTATTTTGGTTTGAACAGACTTCCAACTTTACCAGGAATGACCTCTATATAACTTTGTTGTTGGGAGCAGGACTCACTTTACAGTTTATATCACTATTTCACCTCCTTGATTGATAAAAAGTATAATGATTTTGAGTTACCTTTAGTGGAATAGATTAGTAGATATTCAGCATAGATTTAATTAGGGGTATCCCTGTTCTGGAGTGGGGTGTAGTAAAGCAACCATGGAGGACACTGAGGCCACGCCCTAAGTATTTTGTATTTGTATTTGGGAGTTTTGGCAACCAGTCAGGTTATATAACCATATATAAAAACATACATATGTTTTTCGCATAGGCTGATTAAATTAATGCAACCTGGACCCAGATAAGTGGCAGAAAATGTGTGGATTAATACATGAAGGTATGGCTAAATTGACACTTTGAGCTGCTTAATACATTCTAAGGACTTTTTTTCAGGAAACAAAATTGCTTTTTAAGACTTTTCAAGGCCTGCAGATAATATTGTGTAACTTATTTAAATGTAATGCTGCAGCAAAGCAGATCAATCATTGTTACACTTAAGCCAGGCCCTCAAATTGCAACGCCTATAGTTATGTTAGAGATTGGTGTTTAAACAATATGTACATCAGGACTACATCTGGACTGTCGGACTAAGCCATGAATAAGGCCAACAACTGCTTACTATACAGTATACTGTAATCCATTTAAATTAATGATAGCCATTAAACACTGAATATCCCACAAGCTGGGACACAGGTACTTATGGGCTAACTTTAATTGCCATCAGTGTAATTAAAGCATGTGATGTAGTTGGATCCCACACCTCACACACTCTGCCAAGGCTTTGTAATAAACCCAGACATCACATGCGGCTCCTGAGGGAAAGCATCTTTACACAATTATAAGCTGAAGTTAAACTGAACACTTCATCTGACCTGTGCCTGCCTTCTCCATAATTCATTTGTGTGAATATTAATACCTTCACTCACATTATAAAACATTAAAATTGAATCCCCTTTCATTTACTTTAATTTCTCTCTCTCCACGGTTGTACGACTTAAAGGAGCTTTCAAAAGGTCGGGAAAATCCAGCGGGATAAGGGCAGGTCTAAACATTTGGCGAAAAAGCAGATAGAGCTACTATTTATGAATAATTGTAAGTGAGCCCCTTACAGGCTAATTTTACTAAGGCTAATTCTTTACACAGCCAGTGTCGGCATGGTATTGCAGCACTGTCCCAGGTGCTGATGTGCTGCCAGGTGGTGATACTATGTTCACGTGTCTTGGCTTATTAAGCCCCTCCCTTTTTAATCTCTCATGTGGTTTTCTGAGTGTTCATTTCATTATGATTGATAGCAGTAAGGACAAAATGGGAAGCATTCAAATTTTTGGATGTGGCCTGTTACGTCTGGTCATTCCATGCCAATGTGCCATGTGTAGCACCTCGATATATCAACAACAAGCCATACTTTCCTCTAACAAAAATGAACTACAATTCTAGTATTTGGTTCCCTGATAAATTCATTTTTGGTACCACTTTTTAGCACCCTTTATATAAAGGGTTTATAAGTTGCAACCACTGGCTTTATTAATGGTTAATAATTCATTTAGTAATGCTTTATAGACCAATTACAAGTAATTAATGACAACACATTTTGGTTGTTAAAAATCCTAATGGGTGGTGTCTATCCTCTCTTTTTTGTAATAATGCAACTGTAATAAATGTAGTATAGCCATTAATACATTCTCATTTTTGTTTCTCACTTTCTAATACTCATCACTCCTGTGGGTATAAATTTTAATAAGTCATTAATAGAGCATTTTAAAACACAAGTTGGCAGTAAGTGTTAATAAGTAATAAATTGACTTTGGTCCAGAAGGTAAGAAGTAAAACAGCCCAACTAGTCAAAGAAATTCGTCACAACCTGGCAACCCAGACCGGTGGCCATATTAATGTTAATAACTGATCTGTAAAGCATTAGTACATTTATTAACAGTTAAAAAGCCATTAATTACAACTTAACACCTTTATAAGAGTACCTTCTTTGAAAATGGTCAGCAGAACTCAAAATATTAATATTCAGCCAACAAAACTTGCATTTTATTTCTGTTATTTATCAAATCTCCTAAATCTAATACAAAATAGAAACACATTATCTGTAGTTGGGAGTTTTAGTAAGGGCACTCATGCTCATTGTTTTATCTTGTCTGGCAAAAGCTAAGAATTTACAGTGTGAATAATTTTCTACCATTTGCTAAAGCTAAAGCCAAGAAACAATAACAGATTGGATCCTCACCAAGGTTGCCTGGCAGACTCTGGCATTATCTGCAATCAAACATGTTAGGAAGTAATTAATGTAAAAGCTTAATGAACACATGGCCTATGATTCCCATGTTTATCCACCTTGACTTTATACTGTTTGCACTAAATCGTTTTGCAAGGTCTCATTAGCAGACCTCTAGATTTTATTGATGATCAAAAAAACAGGAGAAAAAAGGAATAATTTTAGGGGTGGATATGGATTTAGTTAATTTAATTAGTTTATCACAAATCTGGGCAGTACAACACATCTGCTGACACCAGCACTGTTTAATATGCATTCAAATACAAGATGCTTGCTTAGTGAAAAGGGGAAAGTCCTAGATTCAGCAAATAAGAAAATTCACTACTTTAAGTGTTGACTGGGATTCAAGAGCTCAATCTGAAATACTCTCAAAGGAATATTGAGAGAGAAGAAATAATGTCTTCTGCTGCAAAACAGATTCCATCAATTGGATCAAAACCACTGCAATCGAATTATACTTCAAGCGGTTGGACAAGCTAACAGCATAGTTACGGTTGGGATCAGTTCTGACCAAGTTGATGAAACCTAGGTCCTGACTGAGACCAAAGATTAAGCTCAAACTGGATGCCAGCGCTATAGAAACAGGGAATGCTCACCTGAGAGGCAAACTTAGAGGGCATGCTGGGAAGCCAGCTGTGGCCCAGCTCTTACACGAAAAACAGCTTTTGTGCCTAAAACAACGGGCTGACCTCGAGTGCACTTTAGTGTAAATGAATGAGGACTTCTCACATCAGGGGTGCAAGCAGTTCGTTAATGCTTTTGGCAATAAAGGACACTCATTAGGATGACAGTGAGGAGCAGCACACTGAACACGGTCAGAAACGGGAAAACACACTTGTGTGCTTTCATATGTGCTAAATCATTTAGCCATTAGAATAAGGCTTCTGTGTGTGTGATATATATAAACAGTATATTTAAATATATGCATGCCATGCACTTCCACTTGGCACCTGTTTTCCTTCTCCTGGTGGAGTTTCTCGCATTTTAGATGTTCCCTAATGTTTATATTTGAATAATGGGAATGGAGTAGAAGGAATTGGGATTAATAGTATCAAATACTGTTTTTGGGGATTTTGCGGTTTCATTAAAGGCCTTTAAGGAATGCTTTCTTCACAAACCTCACCAACTCTGTGCAGCTCTGGTGATGCTAAAAGCCTTCCCCCTGACATCTGTGATCATGTCTGACATCCATAATCAAGACTCTTAGATAAGAATTTAAGCCCAGACTCCGTAATCCATTCACATACAGAGTTGAAACTGTTGTTGCACACACCTGTGTTCATGTTGCGTCACATGTAAATGGAGAGGGAGTGTTGACTACCTCTTTTGCAGAGGCAGGGCTCTTTTACTGGACACTTTGTGCATACTTGAAGACTAAATGGAGTTTCGGCTTAAAGCTCCTTTGAAGTATCAGGATAAGTAATGACACTGAACTGTGTAATCCCTGTGAGTGGGTTAAAGACAGAGAGGGCAAGAGTGAAAGAGGAGGGAGGAAGTGAGGCTGGTAGGTAATAGGTTGTGAGGTAGGATGGATTTACTGGTATAGTGGCTCGGGTGTTATTTATCACGCATTATGTTCCCGTCAGTGCCACTACAGTGCTCAAAGCTGAGCTTAGCATTTAAGCATGAATACCAGCATACAAAGTGATCATGTCCGTTACATTCTGCAATTTGAAAGTACCAGTACGCGCAGGACTGTGCAACACATAGCTGTAGGTGAGTGGCACATAATACTAAAAAAAAAATGTGATAATTACGATCAAATTTGAAATTGATATTAAATATGACGATCAAAGATTACAGCAAAGTATAAAGCAAATGTAGTCACTTGCTTTGGAGTTTTAGCAGTGGGTTGTTGCCCTTGCCACTCATGCCGGGCAAAAATATTTTACATACCAAAGCTAAATTTGCTAATGGATACATTCCAATTACCTTTATTATGTGAGGACAGAGAGAAGTCCAGCATTAGTATGCAGATTTATGGACTTATACAACAGGCATCACAAATTCTAATTGTATGCATGCTCACAATGACAACACTAATATGCTGCTGCTACGCTGTTATAATGTTTACAGTGTTCGCCATCTTAATTTAGAGTGTTAGCATGCTAAATATTTGCTTAATAGCAGTAAACAAAACGAAGTGCAGCTGAGATTGATGCGAAGGTCATTCGTTTTGCAGGGATTTGGTCATAAACCAAAGTATTAGACAATGTGAAATTTTGACCTACTGATGGCACTTGATGAATAATAATTATAATTCATCCTGTGGAAGACATGTGTGTGTGAACCAAACTGTATGGCAATCCGTCCAATAGTTGAGACAATACACTCAAAACCACAAATGTGAATCTCGTGGAGACGCTAAATTCAGGGTCCCACCAAAGTCACTGGGATACAGCCTCTGGGCACCATGAATGTTACAAAACATTTGGTGCTTTGAGCTGCTGATGGCGCTAGAGAAGTCAGTAAACTACCAAAGTCTTTAGGATTCATCCTCTGTGCATTATGGATATATATACCAAACTTTCATGGCAATCCGTCCAATAGCTGTTGAGAAATTTCACTCTGGAATACAGTGGGCCGACTGACAGACCAACATTGTCATCCCTAGAGCTATTCTGCTAGTATGGCTAAAAACCGTGAATTTAATCAAAATGTTTACAGATTTCCATTCATGTAATGTTATGAATACAAGTGGTCTAAGTCTGACCTCCCTTATTTGTCTTCCTGATTATTGTTCTTATTGTAAAAACCCTTCACAACAGTGTGACCACTGGCTACCCGTAGGTGCAGTTCTCCAAATAGGGGGAGGCCTTCCAAAAAGCGATCCGCAGTGCACCACACAGTCAGCACAGTGTGCAGAGAGAAGAGAAACAGGGGGCGGGGTCTCCCTTGTCTGTTAGTGGATTATTGGATTTGGATTATCTGTGCAGACAAAATTACCCATTAGGGAAAATTGTAGCATGCTCTTTCATGCTCTTTAGGTGCTCACAAACGCTCTGGATAACGCTCACCTCACACGATAAGTGTGACCTGAACAGCCTGGCTGGTACATTATGTTCAATACAGGAGACGCTTGAGTGACCAGAATCAGTAACATTCACTATAGGGGCGGCACACCGTTCACAGAAACGCCTGAAGACCCACAAGATGCACACGCTTGGGAGTGCAGTGGCACATGTGGAGATGATGAATATGTCAGCAAAGCTAGGCTGGATGTGCTCAAGAGCTGCTAATCATCACTGACTTGAGGAGGGGGGGGGACCCCCAGAGAATAAGGGTGGGGAGTTGGGGGAGGAGTGAGGGCAGGTTTAGCTATTTTTATCTGGATTCCATGAGGACAGCTGCCATCCTCCCAAGTGTTTGAGAGACGTTCCTGCACTTTCCACCACCAGGAACAGTGGCACAAGAAAGAAGTGCCGTCACTGTTGAGTATTTCTGGGATATTTGTGGTATGATAAAAATTTAAATAAACAAACAAGAAAACTCTGCCACTCTGCCTTTAATGCTTTCAGAGGCCAGTTGTGGAGTGGGTGCGGAAAATCTCATAAGCTCATCCGCTTTAGCTGAAAGCATTACAGACTTTGGGCTCTGTAACGGCCCGTGTGCCTCTGTAATCTCTCAATGTGTCCATCTTTACCTGAGACATCAAATAGATCTGGTGCTGACCACACGTCATTGTGATCATGTATATAATGCCGCTTATTATGTCACCGCAGACAAAACTAATTCAAAAATATTTTGGTTGCTCGCTCGGTTGACCGATCTAAAAAAACCCCAAATTTTTTACCAATTATTTTTCACTTGTAGACCCCAATGATGCAAATTGCTCAAGTCTACTGTTTTATATATATTAAAGACTACTGGGGAATGTGGATTCGACAGTTTCAGCAGGTGGGTGGTTTAGGTCATATTTTATGACCCTGACATTCCCGTGCCGCTTCAGAGCGATCCGTTTGGTGACAGATGCGAGATAAGGGTGGACAGGGTGACAGTGACATGCTCCGTGGCCATAAGCCGGGAATGTTAATCTGTAGATGGTGGCCAAATGCCGCAACATGGAGGCTCTGACACGAGCTATAGGTCCCCCCATCAGCATTCTCCCACAGAACAATTTAGCTCCGAGTCAATGAATTCCTTACTGAAGATGGAGGAATGAGCTGCATATCAAGAAGGATTTAGCATTAATTAGTGAACCATATAAACGTGGCCTAGGGCTTGCTGCCATGCTATTCTTCATGCCATGCCTTGAATTAAAACTGTCTAGTTTTATATAGCTAATATTCAGATTTTATTTTCCTCTGTACTAAGGACATACCAAGCATGCCTGATGCCGTTTCTGACTGTGATGATGTGATGTGCTGTTACAATGCATGTCTTTTAGTACAAGTTTGGCTATACATTAAAATGGTATAAAGTCATAATAACATCTTCCCATTTTTCCCACGAACGTAGAGAAGCTAACCTGGCATCGCCAGAATAATTCACAAATGCGTATCAGTCCTGGAACCTCTCTGTTCATTTTTGATTTCCTAGGGGCGTTATCAAAGGGCGCCGACCGAAATGACCTACAACCACTTCGAGCAACGAAACATGAGCTGAGCGACACACGCAAGTTGGTCAGTTTTCAAGCAGGAAAAAGACTGGTCACCGACGCGCTCAAATTACAGCTAAACACTACACTAAAAAGGTGGGAAATAGGCAATGCAGTAACAGAATCTGGATTCATATTTTATCAGCACTGCCTAGTTTGACAGTTTGATCTGAGTGTCATGAGACATATCTGCCAGACCAAATGAAACAAATGCTCTGCAGATTCGTCTGGTTCCCAGGCTATAGAGAAACACTACGGTAGTGAATAAGTCACATTAGCATTAGACGATGTTTGCTTTTGATCTCAGTTTCATAATCACTAGATAGAATAAACATAATCAAAGAGCCATTAACATGACTGCATTAATGAATACAATTTTGAGTAGACAATTAATTTGTTTGAGAAATGTCATTTATTTCCACTTTTTCATGTAAAAATATACATCAAGCGGGGGTTTACTGCAAAAATCATTGAAAAGAAAAATATAACTCTTTTTCTCATCTCAAACCACATAATTTTTGTTTTGTTTTTTTAAAATCACAGTTCAAAATGTTGGGTTTGTTTAATTTTGGTACTGACAGACATGACTGGATTGACTTTTAATTCATATAGCCACGCTGAGAACACCATTTCACATAATTCAATGAAAGAGTGAAACGTTCAGAGTAAAGCCTTAAATGCTGGACACAAAATGCACTACAGAAGATCATGAACCTGTTTACAAAAAAAAAATCTTTCAGTTTTCAAAAACGCCTTAGAATTTTTTTTTAAAGTTTTTCTAGGTACCTCACACTAGCCTGTCTTCTGCATGTATCTTTGTGAATACTCGATTCTCCTGTGTCCTAAGAAAATCCTAAGATCAGGAAATACATAAACGTCCCAAAATAATATATATGTAGAAAATGAACTGCACTCTGCAGTAATTTGTAATTATACAAATGTTTTCTCCAAAAAAAAAACAAAAAAAAAAACTCCAAGTAAATCTATCTTCTAATTCACTTTATTAACCATTTTAACCCAAATGCAACCCAATCTTGCCCCTTCCCCTCCACCCATTGTGTGGCACAAAGAGCTTGATTGCAGAGAGTACTGTAGCAGTGACGTCTAGCTCATGGAGGATTAATAAAACTAGCTTCTCCAACTGGCAAATGTTTGAGGACTTGATCTGGAAGAAGAAATGACAGACAAAGCAGACAGGGAGAGATTATTGAAAGAGTTTCAATGCTTGAAACGGCACTAGTAGTAGTATTATTAGAATTAGCACAAGACCTGTACAATTTTCCATTTGATTTAATGGTGCTGTTATGAACATATTGCATATTGGATTTGAATCTTTCTGTTAACATTAGCATGATGAGCTTTTAGCATCAGCTTCAATGAAGTGTTGGAACAGATAGATATTCTGGCTGATACAGGGCAGTTTTGTGTTTTTTTAAAAAAGAGGATGAATTTCTGAATTTTAAGAGGTTTCAAGAGGATAAACACAACTAGCACTACAGCTGGACAGACAATATCAAAAATAAATACTTTTTTTAGGTTTTTTCCTTGTGTAATTTATCAAATATCACTGGAAATTAAACAGCAACACGATTTAGAACGAATAACATTTTTCAACTAGTGAATATGTGAAAGTTTAAATCAGTTCAGGATTCAGTACACTGACCGCAGTGGGTTTACGATGGGCTGATTATTCCTGTTCCTCTGTTATCTAATTTTGAGGTTTTGTTTTCTTTGGTGGTTATGGGGAGTCGTTAAATTGCGGTACAAAAGGATACAGATTTTTATTTACATTTTTGATTTTGACTTTCTGTCAAAAATGACAGAGGCTTGTTTTGCATGTATGCAAAATGGATAATACATATCAGGTAAGCAAAGAAAAACAATAAGCATAAAGCTGAATATGCTGCAGCAGGGAGACCAAAAATGCAAAACTAAAAAAGAACAAGAGAAGGATTAACAGCACGTGAATGTGTCCAATAGGCTAAGCCTCGTCTCCGCACACTCCTGCACATTTCAGAGTGCATTCCACTGGAACACACCCCGGGGAACACTGGCTGCCATGTGACACACAGCAGCAAACAGAGGGAGAAGCAGCATGAGAGAGAGAGGTAGAAATTGGGATTGAGGGATAAGACACAGAAAAGGAGAAACAAGTAGGATGGGAATGAAAATGTAATCACGAGGGGGCAATTAGTAAGGAAGTGCTACTAGAGCACTCATGCACCACCATTTAAAAAAGGGACAACAAATTTCCACAGGGAGTTAAAATTATGTATATTAAGTATGTGTAGCATGGTTTAGTAGTTATGGGATCACCTATTGCAACATGATTTAATGTATTATTCATTTATTTTTGTGTTTTTTTGTTCAAGGCTGAAAGTGCCAAACTGAAATCCCTGTATTTCAGTACAGTGAAATAGAATCTGACTCTAGATGAATGAAGAGAGGAGAAAAGACAAAGCAAAGGAAATAAATGAGGGTAGATGAGGTGGTATTCAATCTGAAAGGTTCTATAGGGAGCCGTGTTGTGGAAAAAAGATGTGAGCTTCAGCAGAGTTCAAACACCACAGGTACAACACACTCCTGCCAGGGAGCGATGTGGGTCTGCCTGCTCATTTGTGCTCTCACACACACACACACACACACACACACACGCCACTGAAAATTCAGTTAAAAGTAAATGTGTTGACCACACTTACTGGTTTGCAGACCCGAAGGTGTTTCCAGAGAATCCTACAAAAAGGGAAAAAAGTGATTAAGTTTGACTTGAGAAATAAAACATTGTGACTGTCAGTGTGCCCAAAGCTGAAAACCCACAATCCTAATGCAGTTCTCATTTCACAGCATGAATTATCTACAAACACACACATCTGTGTGTCTGCCCGTGCACAAAATATGACCTGACACTGGCAAAGCTTTGCCACCCAGGGCTAGCAAAGACAGAGGCAGCGAAGGTTTAGAAAGATGAATGGAAAAGGGGCACTTATACATACTGTGCATCAGACTGCCCATGACTAACAAAGTTACTGAACAAGTTAAAGAGACAAAAGAGAAAAAAGACAACAATCACACAGAAATAAGTGGGAGGAAGATGACAAGAAAACTCTAATCTGCTAACAAATTTGGGTCATGCATGCAAACTCAAAAGACATGCATCATCTCTGCAGAGTGACACCTAACGGTGGGGCATTTCTGAATCCGATACAAGTCCCCTAACATGACCATAATATTTGATGATCACCTAAATTGACTTAGGTAACAATCACTTCCACAGAAAAATATTGATGTGGACGAATAAAGCGTACTCCTTGGATATGTTTGTTCGAACTGACAACGTGTTACCACTTTTGTAAACCTTCATCTGGTGCAAAATCTACACTGACAGTATAATTACTGCACCGGAACACGAAAATCTGGCTATTTCTGTTATACGAAGATCATTTGCTGTTCTGGATATTCATTTTGAAAAAAAAAAACAATGCAATTTTACTTCATTACTATTTTGATAATAAACAATTTATGTCTGCATTTCAAAGCTTCCAAAGATTACCAACCAAAACAATTAAGGGCACAGACACAAGATAAACCAATACATAGCAGGTGGAAAATTACAATTGTGATTTATATTACTTTATGGGATGGAAAGAGGTAAACACTGGACTGATCTCAAAGGCCAGAAGATGCTAAGTTGTCATGACTATTCAACTTTACTGATGTTGGAAGAACTGAATGCCTACTTCACTTGAGCCACTGACCGGGCTGCTTGCAATAGGTGCTGGTAAACAAGAGGACATTTGAAGATGATGAGGGAAGAAAAAAAAAAAAAAAAGTAGTAGTCTCACCTCCCGCCTGTGGCTGTTGTACAAAGCCTGAGAAGCTGCTGGGCTGACTTCCAAACCCAGAGCCCTGCTGGGCCAGGCCCCCGAATGACGGAGGGTTCTGATTGGCTAGAGCACCAAAGGACGGGGCATTGGGAGGTGAGGCAAACCTGAAAACAGAAGCAGACAGACAATGTGAGATGGTGTAAGGTAACAAAAACGTACAACTACTACAACCACCTAATTAAAATAAATATCTGATACTGAGCGGGGCGGATGAGACAAAATGGGTGAAATTACTAAGCCATGGGGCTGGATGCCATTTAACAGCCCTGCTTTACACCAGCAATTTATTTGTACAATCAGAGAAATAAGGGAGATGAGAGAGAAAAGACTATAGTGTATATATTCCTTGTTTAGCTCCTTCCAAATAAACATGCTAGTAAGGCAGAAGGTGTCAGATGGTGTGTGTTTGTGTGAGAATTGAGAGACGTGGGTTTAAGCGGTAATCCCTTCTACAGGACCCACATCCATTGACTCCAAAGGGAGAGGAAAAGGGAGAATAAGCAAAATAGAGGGGGAGAGAGAGAGCAGGCCAGTTTAATCTGCAGGCAGCAGTGAGATTATCTGAGGGGAATAATCTAGTCCTGCACAGGGCTCCATAGTTTTGGGCTCATAGCCATGGCTCACTGTAACAAAACACATGCACATTGTGGCCACACAAGGTTAATAAAGCTGCAGAAATAAGAGTGGAAATGATAAAATAATCCCTTTCCCTGTAGCTGAAAATGAAATTTCAACTGGAATAAGGCTGACTTGCTGGGGGCTATAAAGAATTCCCCATACAGTAAGTGGACCTCGAGTTAAGATGTTTGTCAAATTTAAAACTTTCATTTTAGGGACACGCCTGCCACCTCAAGTCCTACCTCTTATAAGTTAGAAGAAATAATTGTTGTGTTTGTATTACAACTGTGCATTCAACAATGTGAAAGCAGGCCACCCCTAGTAAATGGACACGGTTTAATGGGGGTTGGCTCCGTTAGGTTTATTTTATCACGTCATCATTATAATGTTAATAGTGTCTTTAACAATGTGGCGAATGCTTCATGCGTTATGCTTGTGTGACGGCGCACTGAGCGTGAGACTACAGATGTTTTGATTCCCAAAAAACTGCTCCTTTAATTTAGTAAAAACTAAAAAAAAAAAAAATATCGCCTCATGCATATCTATGTACATATTCTTAAAAAAAAACTACTTTAATAGCAACCCCCTTTTTTTTTTTTTCCTCAAACCTGTCAGAGAAAATAAAAAGGTTTCTTACCCAAATCCTCCCATGTTGGCAGCTGCTGTTCCCTCTCCGAACACTTTACCAGCTGAGGAACCCATGTTGTTGTTGAAGGAAGGGCTTGAGCCAAATGATGCTCCGCCACCAAACGCTGGGGAACTACCAAAGGAAGGGGGACTCCCAAACACTGGAGCAGTACCAAAACCACCTGTAGAGGGGAAAATACAGAAGAGCTGAAAATATGTTTTGAAAGCAGCGGGACATATGGAGGGAGTTACAAGGTGCTCGGCACGGTTTCTACAAAGAAAAGATAAATACGGTCAGTTCAGTCAAGGGTGCCGTTTCTGTGACTTTTGAGGCATAGCTTATTTACATCTTCATCCTCTCCTGGTCTCTCTCTCTTTGTGTTTAGTTTCCTTTCTCCTATCTGTGGGACTGGTGTGCTTGAGCTTTGCCTCCTGCGACTCTGTTGTCTATCCTTTTTCCAGGTCTCCATGATGGAGAGGAGGTTGTGTGGATCAGGTCCCATCTGTTTGGCAATACCTGGAAGTTGCGCAACAGCGTCCTCCCGGATCCATATTCTTCATATATGTGTACGATCTATTATATTTGTCATCCTGAGTACACCAAAAATTACACCACTGTAATCTTTGGTCTATTCTGTACACAAGACATCTATTGCATATCTGTCTGTCCTTGGAGACATCGCTCCTCTGTTGCTATTCCCAAGTTTTCTTCCATTTTTCTCCCCATTAAAATGGCTTTTAAGGGGAATCTTTCTTTATCCAAATCAAGGGTCTAAGGATAGAGGGTGCAGCACAGATTGTAAAGTATCTTGCGGCAAATTTGTGATATTGGGCTCCATAAATAAAATTGACTTGACATTTCCCCTATGTGGATGTTGATCTTCTCACAGAGGGCCAAACTGCTCTGCTTGGACTCCTGTGTAAATATGACCACACGTACATTCCCCATGTGGTCTGAACAGAGGCTGACACTATCGAAAGAGTAATAAGTGTACACAAGTAAATAGATAAACAATGAGAATTTTAATTATATTTCCAATACAAATGAATATTTTTCCCTATTGGATCTGATAAGAAAATGTGGGAGCGTGCTGAATACAGATACGATATTGTAACGTGCTGTGAACAGTACATTACGGTTTTGGAACAACACACTGTGACAGCTTAATGACAGGATGACTCAAAGCCTCAGGAGGTAGGAGTGGCAGGGGAGAAAGGGTGTACTGAAATTACAGCCTGGTTACCAGCATGCCCCAGTAAATAATTGATTGAGCTAATGTAATAAGATTACATTCCCTGTACGTAGGCCAGTGATAGGGCGTTAGCGTACTGCTGAGTGCTACCAATACCCCAGTGGCGCTAAGGGATAGCTTGGATGACCGCTACTACTATGACTACTTATTACCAAGAACTGCAAAAAAAAAAGAAAAGTCACAAGACAGAAGCTCAATTTACATCTTCAAAAGCAAGTAATCTATTTGGGACGGAATTAAGTTAATTCTTCATACTTAAACTCACTCTACAACTAATTTAATTTGCACTCGATCCACTCTAAATTGATAATCTGCTAGATAGGTTTATCAGGGACAGAATCAGCTGTAAGGACTGACACAAATAAAAACAACAAACTGATGTCAGTCCTCTTCTAAGTAAAGCTAAGCAGTTTTAAAGCAATGAGACCATAACCCAAATGAACTGCATGACTTGTCACTTAAACTCGTGGATGCGGTTGATCTGACAAACACTTACTCTTGTTTACAAGCATTACATAGCATGACAAATCAACGAGGGCACAGTATCAGATTATGCTCATATTCAGCTGTCTTCACGGTTACAAAAAAAAAACAAAAAAAACAGACGATGGTAAATTGTAGCAGAGAATTGGTACATTGTCTAACCATGCACGACACTGCATGATTAGCTCAAGATAGAGGGACAGAAATGGTGGGAGGATTGGTGTAGCAGACTTACAACATTTAGACCGTTCACCTTCAAGTAAAGACTCCTAATAGTAAAGTGTCATCTCAAAACTCCATCAAGTCATATGCACTGTTAAGTTACTTAGAGCTGCTTTCGAGAATTTACTACACACTTCCCAAAAGAGGGGGCACTAATCAGAGAAATCAGTGCCTGAAGCGACTGATATTAAAAGCTGCATACACAACTCTTAGTGTGCCACAAATTAAGCCATAAATAACCAGCTGTAATTACATTACTATTTTAACTGTTATGCATAGTACAAATATAGTATGCTGTTGTAAAAAGTAATGAAAATACATTTCAATCTACACTCATAACACTGCAGCTCTACTGAATGTCGATTATCTAAGATCGAAATAATGTAGCTAAATAGATCATTTAAAGCTTTTTGTGCATCAAATATGCATCTGATACTGAAATATCATTACATCTTTGACTCATTGCATTGTGACTTAGCAGTGTTGAGCGATAACACTGCATCCGCAGTATTCTGGCAGGTAAAAACGAAGCATGACTATCTCACTTTCTGCTCTGCTGGGGTGAGGAGATAAGGGCACTTGCTGTAGCTCAGGTGATACAGGAGAAAGCAATGTCAGGAGCACAGGGTTTCTATCACAGCCATCACTATCACTAAACCTCACACATCACTAAACCAGAGCCCCTAAGCCAGACCCTGAAAAATGTGAAAGAACAGAGAACATCAAACATCACTTCTAGGTGTAGGTGTATGTTTGTAAGCGTGGAATTATGAAATTCTGTAATTACCTAATAACCATTAACATAGGGCCTTTGCTCAATTCTAATTAAGAAAATGAATCCCTGCCCTAAGGAAGTATATGATGAGTACATGGAACCAAGTCCGGTCTGAAAATGTCAGCAGTATAAATAATCTGATAAAATGTTAACTGCAAAGTACAAGCAAGCATCACTTTCATACAGTGGATGAGAGTACCTCAAGGATGAGACAATAAGGACTGAAAAACTACAGTAGTATTAGAATAAAAAACAATATGGGGAAACCTGTACCTGGTTTTGTTGGAGTAGAGAAGGAGCCAAATCCCTGGGCTGCAACACTCCCTGCACCAGTGCTGAAGGTTCCACTAGGTTTCTGCTCACCAAAGGAAGACTGACCAAAACCAAAGGTCTTGGCACCACTATTCCCAAACAGACTGCTGGAACCTAGAGTAGAAATAGGCAGATAAATGTATCTTTCAAAAGACAGTAAAATGGGGGTTTGTTTCCAGTACTTCTGCTTCACAACAAAAGGAATTTTAGCGCAAAAACAATAAACATAGTAGAAAATAAAGAAAAATGTGGCTACCAGTATAAACAGAGGTTAGAAAAAAAATAATATATCAACCATCTTAATTTTTTTTCCCCTCTTTTTAAGAGATTGCATTTGCCTACCTGTCGGAGTAGGCTGCCCAAACCCTCCAGTGGCGGGAGCGGTGCCGAATGGGTTCTTGTTGGCTGCATCTTCGCTCGGTTTACCGCCCAGGCCACTGAAGAAACCAGCAGGTGAGCCTGCTGTATTGGCTGAACTTGAACCAAACAGACTCCCACCAGATGATGGCTGCTGCTGGGAAAGAAATGTTAGTTATGCAATGTGTCCAGAAGAATAGGAGAATAAATTAATTAAATATAAAACTATTCATAGGTTGATCTATCAATCAAACTAAACAGCAAATGATACCTGTCCAAATAAGCTCCCGCTTGCAGGTTGTTGGCCAAACACAGACGTGGCTGAAGAGCAGCCAAAAGCTGTAATAAGAAGGAAAGGGAAAATACAGTGAAGACGGAGATGTTCTCTTTTAGCTCTGCGCTCCCCGATGATGCCACATACATTTCCTAGTCACCACAACTATATAGTTTCCTTTTCTTTCCCCGGTGTCATAAATAAGAACGAGCGGACTTTTAAAACTCTGACCCTCCTTAAAATATGTAGACAGGAGTGACAAGATGCATCTAACTGCTGAGCTGATACGTTAACATCAGCTGTCCACAGAGACAGACATTCCCATACTGTGTTGGGAACTTAAAAAATCTTTGGGATTTGGGACAACACCCTCCTTACTCAGACTATCACACCACCCCAAATCTCACAGCCACTGCTGGAAGTGTACTACAGACAAAATGGGCTGTCTTTCCTCCAGTAAGATGATGGCCTTTTAACCAGAAGAAGTCACATATTTGACTTTGATCAACACAATATGTGCAGGCTGGTCAGCAAAATGAGTTGATATTTTCACAGAGACTCCTTTACTGTACCGTCCTTACAGACAAATCAATATAAATTCCGGGGGTTGTCAGATGTTATTAGCTTAAACATTGTGAGACAACTTAACCGTTTGTAGCCGTTTAGTTCAGAATATAAAACCACTTTGAGTGACAAAAACATCTCTGGCTGACTTGTGTTTTACAGCTGACTGGTTTGATATTGAGAACCTTGTATACCGCATTACTTTGAAAGCCTGAAGGTGTCATTTTTCTAATTTATAAATAGCCACAGGATTCCATTATGAATTTGGTGAACTGGAGATGCTGTGTTGAGGTGAAAAAATGTATTGCACAGCTTCACTTCAGGCAGTCAGGTTCAGTATAGAACTAGCTAATAATTGACAATGAAACTATAACTTGCATGTGCCATAGCACCATAGAACAAGAACCTCAAGTATTAGGATCAAGTTTTATAGGACTCAAATCAGGATCAAGGCCAAAAAAAACTTGGTCAGGACATCTCTAATCTTTACAAAACAATTGCTATAGCTTTACTCCTATTATATCCCACAGACACGTTAGGCTTCATTACTCCTCCACAAATTCTTACTGAATTTTACAAATGGCCAGAAGAAAATCATGTGCATACTCACACTCACCTGAGGGCTGTCCAAAACTGAATCCTGTAGATGAGGATGTGGTGGTGTTACTCCCAAACACAGACCCAAATCCAGAGCTCTGGCCAAATGCTGGTGCTGTGCTTTGTCCAAACAGCCCTGAGCCAGTGCTGCTGGCTGTGTTGGCACTGCTCGTGCCAAAGGAGAAGGAACTGGCATTGCTAGCAGTAGAAGCACCAAAAAGACTTCCTCCAGTAGTCGCACTGTTAGAACTTGCTCCAAATGCTGATTGGCCAAAAGAAAAGCCACTGGCTGTTCCAGTGTTGCTGGCAGGCTGGCCAAAGCCACTCACCTGGCCAAATACGGATTTGCCAAAACCAGTTCCAGTTGATGCACCAAACCCAGTTGAGCCAAATTCTGTGGATACTGGGGCTGATGGAGCAGAGGAAGCTGGAGGTGCAGCGGGTTGCCCAAACACTGTGCTAGCAGCAGTAGTTGTTGTGCTGTTAACAACAGTAGCGGTGGGAGTGGTGGCTGCAGGGACAACCGTGCTGATAACTGGTGTAACCTCAATGGAACTGCTGTCTGTTGTTGCAGGGGCAGGCTGAGTAAAAATGGAACCTGGTTTGTCAGAACTGGGCACCTGGAATGCTGCTGGAGTTACCTGGGAGACAGGTGCTACAGCAGGAGATGCAGCAGCTGAAACGGGCACAGGAGCAGCGGTGGTGGTGCTGTCTGGGGTGGCTTCTATTGTGGGAGCCGCACTGGATGGTGTTGGAGGGGTTGCTTCAGTTGGTGCGGTGATGGAGGAGGGAGGGGTGGGTGGGGTAGGTGCGATTGTGGCCAAAGGAGGTGCGGGTGTAGGCGCTGTAACTGTGGCTGATGTGGTTTCTATGGTGGCTGCATTTGCTGCAGGTTCAGGTACTACTAGGGGACTGGTGCGCTCTACGGCTGGTTCAGTAGCAGGTTCTTTTTCAGGGGGTGGTGTGGGCTCTGAAGGTTGTGGGGGAGCTTTTGGTTCCTCTGAGGAATCTGAAGAAGCTACAAGAAGACTACTGAAAGAAGTAGGTAAAGCTGAGGGAGTTGAGCTAGACTGGGGAACAGAGAAGGCTGGCTTGGGGTTCGACTCAGGAGGCTTGAACAAACTGCCTGACCCTGCCCCCTTGGACAAGTCTGCTCCTGTAGAATCTTCTGCAGACTTCTGGAGCCCTGCACCAAAGCTAAACTGCGCGGCTCCCTTACTCATACCAAGTCCAGTTTCCCCAAAGGCAAAAGACGCAGCAGCGGGTTTAGTGGATAAATCATTAGCTTCTTCTTGGCCCACACGTAGCCCAGAGAAACTGCCCAGAGTCTCTCCTCCAATTGTCTTAGGGGGCTGTGGCTCTATCCTGAGGGCAGTTGTGGTGGAGCTGGGTTTGTCTCCTGACGTGTTTGGAGGTAGGGTGGGAGACCCAGTGCCAAGAGCAGGGGAGGTGGACTTTGGGGTGAGAGGGAATGGCTCCTCTCCAGTCTGGCCAAACATCATCTTGCCATTTCCACCAAAGGAAAATTTATTCACATCCTTCACTGGAGCGACATAAGGGAAAAAAACAACAACAAAAAAAAACACAGGAAAAGGGTGTGTATGTTTGACAGCATCCTACAACTACAGTATCTGATGCCAAGCTGCTGTACTGTTTTTACCTTGTGACATTCCAGCTCCCTGTGTAACTGAAGCAAAACTGAAGCCTGTGGACCTGTAAAAGAAAATTTAAGCCACAATAAAACAACAGTGAAAGAATCTTGAGCTTCTCACTTCAAATTTCAGAGTAAAATAGAATTACGTGGACATGGTATCATTTTGAGAGGGATTCAATCAAATCTAGAATCACAGATAGGGAGGTGTCGATGACTGTTCACCTCCACCCACACCTCCCTCTCACCTATGTGGTTAGATTAGGAGTTGGGGGCAGAGGGAGAAATTAATAAATTAGACCTCAACCACACTCTTTTGGAAAATTACACGACCCACGATATTGTTCCAATAGCTCTTACGACACACACACTAATGGTCAAGTTCAGTTTTATATGATGGAAGGTGTTAGTTGCCCCAAATCACATTTGATTGGATAAATAAAAAATTATGTATACACCCCCAAGTGCAGGATGAGTCATCAAAACTATTCCAACCTTTTACAGGAAGAGAAAAGAGAGGGATTTTGATATATGAATACTTATGAAAAATGCAAATTTCTTATTTCACTTTGTCTTTATGATACAAAAAAAAAATGATATACACAAAAAGGCATTCTTTATATTTCAGAATTCGTCTTTAACTTTCATAAGTTGCCTCACCCTGATGTGAACGAAAAACCTTTGCTGGTGCTTTGCTCTGCTGAGCTAGCAGGAGCCACGGACACATCTGTTTTGGACGACTGACCTGAAGGACAAAGAAGATTATGAAGGCTATCACCTTGCAAAATAAAATGTCAGGATTTTGCCCTTTCACCTATGGTCAAGAATCATAAGCAATGTGATAGACTGCAATTTTGTTTACGTGAAACCAAATCTGGGCAGTAAGAGGAAACTTGTGTATGCACGTAAATCTAACCAGTGCTTACCAAACATGAAGCCTCCCTGTGGGGTGGTTGTACTTTCAGTGGACATCTTCTGGATACCTTGGGAAGGATTCTGTACAGACAGTTTTACTGGCTATTATAGCTTTATTATACGAACCCTTAATACAGAAAAACATTATACAGTATATCTATAATGTGCATGAGGTTTAAAAAAAAAGTCATTACATGGGTTCCTTTGAACACACTGCTAATCTTAAAGGCAGATGAAGAGAAAAAGCAGGTTTTTGTGCACCCACGTGGCTGGAGATCAGCAGGTTTGGGTCATTCCCATTAAATTGAACTTGGGCTTGAACAGTGACGAAGATTACTGTGAGGAGTTCCCCTGTCACCCAACCGCAATTTCTAACATCAACATGAGGGGGAGCTGGGACATTTCTCACCCATGCAGTTAATGGTCTGTCTTCACATGCAAAGATGTCAGCCATCTGCGAATTTTCACGAGTTGAATGCTCTTTAACATGGCAAGGAATTTGCTTGATTTTGAGTATTTAGGTAGTAGCGTGTAAATGGATACAAATAAATGTATTTGTGGCGCATCGTGCCTTTTATTTATTTTTTTTACCAATTAATCGGTTTATCAGAGAAGCAGATCACATGTTTATTAAGCATATGTGGTAGGGGTGGCAAGAAATAATATCCTCACACCTTTTCAGGTATTTTGACAATGACATTATTTTCATGTTTCATCAAGGTTTCAGCAATTCTGTAAAAATATTTCACTTGTGAGCCGTTCAAGGTGTAACTTACGAACAATTTAAAGGATTCGTCATTTAAATGATAGATATATTTCGATATAGTTGGGTGGGTGAACAAACATGAAAAGATGAAGGACACCTTTGTGAGTGATGGATAGATATTCTACTCACTCGTTTGGCCTGGTTGGAAGAAACTGCTGCAAAGACCTGAGTAGCTAGATCTGGTACTGAGGAGCTGGGAAAGAAAGCAGAAGTGGAGAGAGTGTTCAGGTGGGTTTTTTTCTGTCCGCATGGAAGAAATATAACAAAAACCTTACAGTTTAGTGTAATGAGGTGTTCATGTTTAATCAAATGAGGTGCCCACAACTAAAAACCTAGTCTCTGCTACCAAATATTTCCCTTGTGTAAGGCTGGACAAAAGCGTAATATTACTGTTTATCATCTCTCTATATAATCATATAGCACAATTTTCATACTGATTGCTTGGTTCACAGTTCACATCTAAATTAATGACTGATATAATGAAATACATGATGAATTTAAATTTTATTTCTGTAAAATAAAATGTACATATTGGTTCTCTATATCGAGCTGGGAATAACTTGAAGAAATGTCTGAATCGTTACTGTTTGTCAGAGATAAAGAGTACCTTAATGCGAAATCGGGGAAATGCCCACTTTCATAATCATCTTACTCTCACAATGCATTGCTTTGCTGGTTTGTTATTGTGAGCAAGCTTTATTTGGGAAAAGCCCCAAGGAGGGATAGCATGCCAAAATATCAAGCGCAAAAGTGGAGCACAGCCCAGTGAGGCAGAAAGAGTAAGGTGCAGGAGGCAGGAAGGGGCAAAACGAGAGAATGTGAATCATGGAGTGAATAAGGAGCAAAATCAAAGACATGAAGAAAGGCAAGTGAAGAAGATAATGGTATGAAAACAAACTATTAGACAGAGCGCATACAGTACAGTCTAGTGTATGTATTCACACAGTTTTGTTTTGGCTAAATTCTCCAGCATATTGATTTTTAAATTAAACTGTAAACTATAAGGCCTTCCTACACTAATAAGCATATGACCATATTCTAGACATCCTTAAAAAAAGCTCACAGTCAGGGCTTTAACATCATAGTTATTGTTTCATTTAAAATCCATTGTGTGGAGTAGATCCAAAACAATAAAATACAGATCCCAGTTGTAATACTTAACGGACTGCATTGTAACAAGTTGGAATGCAAATGGAAGTCTTCAAAGACTGCTGAACTCTGCCAGTCTGGTGTCTAAGATTAGGTAGAGTCAGTGACCTGATAAATCTTTACCGAGGAGACACGTTCAAAACAAACACCGGACCCCTCGAGGACTCATAGTGACAGACTGTCTACTCACTGTTTCAGAAATAGATCCAAGAGGATACAGGCATGATGTAACAACATAAATATTATATAACAAACTTAATGTTAAACAGGAAATACATACAGGACAGATTCCACAGATAAGGCAGATAGATAAGAAAGTGCTTTATTAAATGCTAATTAACTTTATCTGGCATGTCAATTAAAATGTGACCTGCGCCAAAAAGACTCCATACCAATTCAAGAGAAATGCATGAAAACCAGTTTGGACATATCTTGACTTTGAAGCTTTGAAGTACTTTTGTAAGAACCAAACAGCATGTCTGTGGACAAAGGCCTAACACCTAAAATGTGTAATCAGTGAGGGCCTGCAAGCTACAAATATTGTGGGATTGTTTACAGCTATTCTGCAAAATAAGACAATGAAATAGTAGTGCCTTATAATGAAGTAGTGTAGTGCTGCAGAGGTTCCCTGGCCTACAAATTTTGTTCTCCAGATGTAAGAAAACTAGGGCTGTCAAAATGAATTAATAAGATAAAAATCATCTTACATAATCACAAACTTCCACAGGGTATGATAGAAAACAGAACGCGGGTCAATATATTGGATGAAGGGGGCTTTTTGTTGCATGATTGTATGATGAGGAGATTGCATACGCGATGCACGAATACACTGCAAGCTCGCTCATATCTGAGGTAAATCATTAACGCCATCACCACTGACGTGTTTTATTGAACTATAAATCGGCATGATTTTAATAGTTTTTTCAGTGAAAATGAAAATTGTGATGCAAAAATGATCATTCCCACTAATCGTGAATCGCTCAGCCCTAACCATTGTGGGATGCATACTGTGTCTGCCACATTACACTAGCTAGGTCAGCTTCAATGTTAGCTAGCTATGACTGAAGCAACTAGAAGATCTGTCTCTCTTCTCTCTTTCCCCACACACAAATTACAAACATCAAAATTGACACATAAATTTGGCTCCATCCCTAAACTGGAGACATGTCATGACCTAAAGCAAAAAAATTAAAATAAAATAGATTTTTACCTGATGATATTGGAAACCGGCACAGGAGGCCCTCTGTCCTTGAGCTCCTGGACATTGACCACCTGAGGAACAGTCTTTAAAGTGGACTCTGTCAAGGACGTACTGACGACAGCTGGAAAAAACACAAACGCATGTGAGCTTTTCACACACAGATGTAACATACACACACAAAGAATGTTTATATTAAAAAAAAAAAAAGGTTTAATTACATAAATTTGATGTTTCCATGGCAATTTAAGCCTGGTTTGAATTACACTGAAACTAACTGTTTAGAAAGGGATTCTCAGATATGATGGGGCACTGAGCTGGGACACAAAGCTACCAGTTTCACATTATTTGGTCTGGAAGTCTGTGTCTCCCTCTGGTGAATAACAGTGGGCATAGCAATACAATATTATACAAACAGCTTCTTATACACACAGTGTTACCCATTACGACTTAATACAGCTTCACTACCATTTAAAAAAAAAAATTAAAAATATATATATTATTTTAAATTGCAGTCAAAAGCTGGTGAGTGTTACCTGTTTTCTGATTGGCCATATGCCGGCGTAAAGCAGCCGTGGCTGCAGCCTGCTGGGCAGGGATGGTGACAGGGATGGTCCTCTCCGTCGGTGGGGCTCCATGTTTTACGGTCTTTGTGGCGAGGGCAGTGCTATCAGCCCCGCTGAGGTTGATCTTATTGGTTGGAACTGAAATATCAATACAGTGAGCAATATTTATGAAAGAAGCATGTCTACTAGTGTTTAACAGCTGCACTGTTACATGTGACCTTTAAAAGCCACCATCTCATGGCTTTGAATGCCCAACAACTGTATGTTGCATCTCATCTTGGATGAATAGCAACAGTTGGTGTGATTTACTCACCGGGGCTGGCAATAGGGCTGAGTCCAAAGCCCACACCCTGTACTGAGTGAATCTTGGGTAAAGGCGTGGACTGGATGGCCCCGAAGCCCGGCTGGATAGATGGGGTCCTCACCACTGTGGGGTGGCGGGGGGTGGACAATGCTGGAGGAATGACAAGGGGAAGGGGTTCTCGCTGTAGTTCCTCCTCGTCCTCCAGCTCCAAGTGAGCTGGATGAGGCTCCAGGGAGGACGTAGAGCTCACATCATCCAAGTCCTCATAGTATTTAGGTGAAAGGAAGGCTGAGCGAGAAAGGTTGGCTGAAAGAGAATAGATGAACATCAGGATCACCAATAACTGTGAGCTGCATTATGGTAACATTTCTGAACACTGTTATCAACATAAAGATTTCAGCTTGAATTTCACTGACATCATGTAGTTCCAGAAATGTTGAAAAAGGATATTTTGCAGTTCTGATACAATTACTGTGAACTCAAAACAATGTGTCAGGTAATTTTGTCTAAAGCATCTTTTAAACTAGAGAGGCTTGATGATTTAACAGATTAAATCGATAATAAAAAAATAAATCACAAGCTTTATTCATAGAGCACTTTTCTTAACAAGGTTACAAAGTGCTTTACAAAAAGGAAGAAACTGGGCAGATAAAATGAGAATAAGGCCAAAGACCATGAGCAAGGAGGAAGTAAAAACAATAAAATGAAGATCAAATCAATACAAATAAAAACTGTAAAAACAATAAAGACATATCAAACATTTCCAAAAGAAAAAAAATTTAAGAAGAGATATAAAAAAAGGCTAGAGAGAAAGGCAGAGAGTTCCATAGTGTGGGGGCTCTAATAGCAAAAGCCCAATGACCCTTTGTCACAAACTGTGACCTGGGAGTAAGCAGCAGGGCCTCATCCACGGATCTCAATGGTCGAGAGGCCCCATACTAAATCAATATGTCAGAGACATTTAAGGCCTTAAAAGTGAGCAATACAATGTTATAATAAATTCTAAATCTAACAGGTAGCCAGTGTAGGGAGGCAAGCACAGGGGTTATGGGATTGTGCCTCTTTGCATGTAGCATGTAAAACATTTTGTAAATCAGCAATTGATAATAAAAAAATAAAAAAAAGACCTAATTTTAGAGATTATCTTTAGCTGGACGAAACATGACTGAACAACATTTTTGTTTTGATCATCGCAACAGAGGTTAACATTAACATACTATCCCAATATAAATAATATTGTTAACATTGTTTGACAGACCACCAAGATTAGTAGCAAAAGAGATGATGAAATTTGGTGGACCGAACAGAACGATCTCAGATTTATGGTTCAATTTAAGGAGGTTGAGACATCCAGGTTTTAATATCAGAGGCAAGTTGTAAGATTAGCTAGGCTGCTAGGATTAACAGCATGTATAGCTGAGTGTCACTGGCATAGAAATGGTAATGTACATCATGATTTTGAATAACCAGGCCAAGTGGCAGCATATACATAGAGAACAGAACTTTAATTGGTAGTCCACCCTTGTTCAACAAGCCCATTTAAGTGAATATTCTTTAAATAGACCTTTTCTTTGTTTGAAAAACAATGGAATCCCCTTGAGAGTGAAACTAAACTACACTCCTAAACTTTCATGCAACCACAGATTTTTAGTCCGTAAACCAAATGTACACAATAAAAATCAATAAATATTCCTACCTCCGGATATTAGTGTAACCCTTGTTAAATTAGTTTGAGCAGGATATGTGTACCTGGTGCAGTTGAGCGGACAGGAGGCATCTGTCCCTTTGAGAGGAAGTTACGCAGCTGGGACTGCTTCACTGGCGTTATCTTGACTGCTGGAGAAACATCTATAGTTAGTAGTATATGTTCGAAATTAAGAAAGGTGATATACTTTATTATTTCTGTATCAAAAACATATAAAGGTCAATACCTGGAGATTTGGATTTGGTCTTAGGAGGGGTGCTGTCCAGACTGGCTTTCAGGAGGGCCTCCCTTAAATTCTCAAGCTCACTTTCCAGACTGTCATAAAACACAGAAACAAGTGGTTTAAGTCGCTAACAACTATTACTATAAGGGCTATTTGAAGTGTACTGATGAACATATTGAAAAATTAATGTTAACATCCTGTAAAGGATGCTACACTGAAAGAAATGAGCGCAGTCTTTGATATTCATGGTATATGGTGTTTACATTGTTAGCTATTATGCCATCCAGTTATGACAATACAAAATAAGTTACATTTATTCAGTTTTAGTAATTAAAAAGCTGTTCTAGATTCAAACTGCAGCTGAAGATTAACTTAAAATATAAGTCTCTATTCCCTGAACTTACCCCACAGTCTCCCTCCTCAAAAAACTCAATGTCTACTAAACGTAATTCTCATTTATCCCTGAGATTTTTGCATTCCTCTATTCCTACTCCTTGTTCTTTGTCAGCTCGTACCCAGCATTTGTTGCTGTAGCAGTATTGCGGTTCATAGTTGGAGTGGTAGTCTTGTTGTAGAGGCGCAGTGAAGTGAGTTCCTTAACCAACTGGTCCAATCTGTTCTTCTGCTGGTTGATAATGTACAGGTTGTTGGCCAGCGTAGTGAACAGACCCTCGCGCCCTGGCACAACCATGTGTCTGTGAAGAGGAGAAGTATTTTATAACAACTGATACTTAACCCAAATTCTTCTCAGTATCAAAAACTCCAATTGCTGGTCTTTTGTGCTTACTTCTGCTTTTTTTTCTTCTCCAGGTGTTCCTCCCATTCCACATCCAACACGTCATTAACATCTTCCACAGCAAACGTAACGTACTGGTACAGCCTGCGAATCTCCTGAATAGAGGGGGAAAAAAAAAATAGACCAAATGCTATGAGTATGTAGATGATTCATTTAAAGGCTTTACAAAAAGTATTCATTCATGCAAACGCTGTTCGAGTCATCTGTCCTTCTGTTTTTTTACCTTGAGGTGTTCCTCACTGCGTGGGTCCAGAGGTTTTTTGTACAGAAGCTGCCTGTAATTTCTGTCTCTGCTCAGTTCACTCTGGGCCTTGGCTTCTTCTGCCCCAGCAAAGCCCTCCAGTAGGGTGGTCTTCAGTATACCGATGTCCCCATGGAGAGACTGCGATTCAGAAAAACAATAAAGGTTGGAAGAGGATGGCCATGCTATAATAAGACCACAACTATTGAACTAACACAATAAAACAACTATAAATGTATGACAAATGTAGTTTTCGACTAAGCGCACACTATAATTCTGCCAATACAAAAAAGTCTGGATACACACAACAGACTAAAAAGATATGTCAGTCTATTGATTGTAAATAAATGTACCCAAAAGACCACATGAGGTGATTCTTTTTGTCCTCTGGAGACCCACCTTTATTCCTAACTTTGTTTTTGGCAAATATAGACAAGAAGACTAAAAGGCTTGCTTGTACAGGATATACACCATAGAAAAGTCATACACGTTAATATATACTTTGAAGAAAATAATATTTAGAGCTGCCCACAATTTCATGCACTTTTCAACTTCAAAAGTTAAAAAAAGGGCAGAACATACTTTCCAACATTTCCTTGTTAAAAGACAAGCCCAAATCATAATACCCAAATACCAAACCTTTATGAATTGTCTCCTGCAGCCAAACGAGGGTAAAGATGGCACACATGCTTGTGTTGTATTTATCATAACACTGTAAACGTATGACAGTGATTGTTATTCTAAGACCATTGCATTCTGAATAGGAGGCAGCTGCTGGGGGTAGGATTTGGTTGGCGAGTGTGAATTTGCTAACGGGGAGTTTACAACCATGGTCTTACCTCTGTAGTTTCCTTGATCTCCAGAGTGAACATATGGAGGTCCTCTGACTCCTTCCTCAATTCCTTCATCTCCTCACTGGTGCCAACCTTGAAGTCAGCTCTTGCGCTTCGTGCCTTAAGGTCATCTAACTCCTTCTGGAAGTGTGCAATCTGACGACGGAGGACATGCTTAGTTACGAAACAATTTGAGGAAAAATTGTCCAGACTCATGTGGACACTGAGCGTACACGACGTTATCTTAAAGGTAAACAGAAAGCATCATCACGCTCTGTAACAGAACTTCCAAAACTAACCTTTTAAAAGGAGGCCAAATCACATATTAACAATTAACGGGAATTCCTTTGTAAATCTAGGTATGACTTTGCTTTATGTTTTCCAGAGTTAGTAGTATTTAGTAAGAGTGAGTGGAAAATAGCCAATTAAGCTAACCATAGACCTAACAGACCATAGTTGGTCATTTAGTCTGACGTTATCAGTATAATGCTTTATAATTTGAGGTACATTGTGTTTTATGTCCTTTAGAAAGGATGGTACACAGGTAACGTTAAGTTAATGTAACAAACGTTAGCTAGGTTGCTGGTTAGCAAACTCGCCCGACAGTTGCTGCCGCGAAGCTAACAGCCAGAGAGGAGGAGACGGTTTCCCCAGAGCCAGCAAACCAGCTCCAGACAGCGATGCTCACAACTCTCATGCTTCTATAGCAAACATCACAACAACAGCATATCTTGGCAAACTAGAAAGTACTCCACTGCCTGGATGATATGTCTCACCTCTTCCAATATACCAGCCATAATGGGATCAGAGTCTTTCTTCTGCTGTAGCTGCTTCTCCAGGGCCCTCACACTAACTGCTGCCTGCATCGAGAAGTGGTAAAGTACATCAAGTCAGTAAGAAACACACACCAACAAATACAAACAACCCATTATCTCTTGAAAAAAGCCCACGTGTGTCTGTGATCTAATGCTAACTAATATACACTTTTCGTCTGCCACTGACAGTTGGTTTCAGTTGAACGTTCTGTTGCGAGTAGCAACCGCTACCAGCACAGTTCCATAGCAGTTGCAGTTTAACTGAAACCGTTAGCTACATCCATCATTTTATCAGATCGGTTACTGTGCAAATATTGCATCTTTTCTACTCAGCATTATGTAGTATTTTTATCATAGCCTTTTTGTAATTGTCGAGTTGTGATTTGTCAATTTATTACCTCCGCCAAGGTGTTATGTTTGCGGTGCCGTTTGTTTGCTCATTTGACCGTCAGGAAAAACTGGCCCGATTTTCATGAAACTTGGTGAAAGGGTGTAGCATGGGCCAGAGGAAGAACCCATTAAATATTGGAGCGGAGCCACGGCAAAATGAATGGAATGAATATTTGATGGCCGTGCTAGCTTCTCTGTCCTCTCTTCTGTGCATTTGACCGAAGGCGGGGCTCAGCTCCCACCCACAAACACAGCACAGCAGAGGCCACAGTGGAGACAGTGAACCAAGTGAAGTGAAGTTAATGTTTTACCTTTTTCCACTTTTTACTAGAGTTTGAATAAGAAAAGTGATACTTCCACCAGCTTTGTCTGCAGTTGTTGTTACAACTACAGTGTATGTTAAGATAATAGCAAATTGTTATGAACAAGCCAAAACTAAACTATTGGCCTTCGGAGGTCTGCGCTGTTCGAGAGCCCCTTCTAGTTTTATCTGTGATCGGTTTACTGCTCACTAGATTAATTCATGTGGTGTACTTCCTATGGGGGCTGAATATACAATGTCGCAACTTTTGACAGCTTTGTGAATCCAGCTTTTTTGTTACTGTTCTAATCCATTTTTACAATACTTTTATCCAACAACAGTAACAACTGCTACCTTTAAAAACTTTAAAGGCCATTTTTGACATATTTTGGGAGCAACTCTGGCTCAGGAGGTAGAGCGGGTCTTCCACTGATCACAGGGTTAGTGGTTGGATCCCCACCTCCTCCTGTCCACATGTTGTGTCCTTGGGTGAAACACTGAACCCCGTATTGCTCCCGATGGTTGGCCAGCACCGTGTGTGGTAGTTCGCTGCCATCGGTGTATGAGTGCGCACAAAAAAACCTTTTAAAGCTCTTTGGATTAAAGCGCTATGTAAATGTAGCCATTTAACATTTATATTTTTGATCAACAAAACCATTAGAGGAGGTCTAGTTAATACATGAACATAAAAATTCCTTCATAACAAACAGAAAGGACCTGTGGAGTTTGGACACGGCCCTGGGCAGCAGTAGCAGGTTTCTGGACGACTGTGGGTGGTGTGCTGGTTTGAACTGTACGCACTGGGGCTGCAACACAACCAACAATATCGGAATCACAACCCAAGCCATCAACACTTAGGATTTAAAGTAAGAATGACACATTTGTGCAAAATATAATAGTCAAGGAAGTGAAGCAGGACTTTCTTACCTAATACAGGTGGTGGCTTAATGGCTGAGAGTGGAGGGGCGGTTAAAGTACTGGAATTTGAGACAACTGTTTTGGGCAGTGAGGAATTGAAGGAGAAAGACTGCGGGGTTGGAGCTGGGGTCTCCAGTGCTGAAAACCTTGGGGAAGAGCAGACAGATTTTCTATGTATGCATGTATACTAACTTTAATGTCTCAGTCGGAATACACGAATAAATAATAGGTAAAAAAAATAATGGTTTACCTCTCATTTAGATTCAGTTTCACCGTTGGTGAGGAGGTAGCAGCGAGGCTCTGGGGTACTGGAGCTGCCACTGCTGATGGTTTGATGGAAGGGGTCAAAGAAAATGCTGACGGTGCTGAGGGGGTATCAGAGGGAGGTTTGGAGGCAAAGGAGAAGCCTGAGCCAAAAGGTGTGGGTACCCCCAGAGAGAAAGCCGAAGGCGCAGAAGCGGAGCTTGTTGTTGGGACCGAGAAAGTGAAGCCTGATGATGACGACGACGACACGGGAGCTGTGGGAGCAATGCTGAATGGGGCAGCGGAGGAAGAGGCAGCAGGGGCTGGAGGAGTGGAGGCAGCTGCTGAAGTAAGACTGAGGTTTGGGAATGTTGCTGGGGCAGATGGGATGGAGGCAGCAATTTTGGGTGGTTGGGTAGCCAAAGAACCTGTGAATAGAAAATAAACTTGCTTTCATTTGAAATCTCATCACATGTTGGGAACGTTTTGTCTACAAGCAAAGGTTGCTAATTCTAGAAACAATTGGATAAGCCTTAGTGGGAAGAAAAAGTCCACATTATGCATGGTGAAAGGCTCACAGTCACATTTGTCAGACTTCAAGTTTGCACAAATGCTGTCAAGCCTCTTTCTGAATGAGCGTGACTGACTAGACTGTGAAGTGCTCACCTTTCTATGAAAATAGAAAACCAGAGGTTTTACTCAAAGAACCCTGCATGATCAAAACAACTGGCCTCATTCAATAAATGTTAAATATAAATATGTAAATATAAAGTGAAAAACAAGAAATTATTAGATAACAAGAACAATAAAAGTGGAGCTTGCCACTTTTGTGGTCCAATTCAACTCCACAGACTAACAAGAGGATGATATGTCCGTATGTATCAAGAGCCTATCGTGGCCCCACACCAGGAAATCTGCCAAATACTTTGGTATCATTGCATTACATGATGATCAGTTGAAGAAAAACATTATTGCAATGTGTAAAACAACATTTTAGAGTAAAACATCTGTCGAGTTCACTGGATCTCTTACCTTGCTTGGGCAGTCTCTCCCCCTCCAAGCCGAGGGTAGTGGAGGCTGAGACCAGTTGCTTAACCCCATGATTGAGGTTGAGCAGAGCAAATGGGCAGAGCAATCCCTCCGTGGAGAGCATTAGCATAATGGGAGCTGGGGGCAAGGTCTTCTCATCGGCTTTGAGAGGTTGGAAAGATGGGATAAAGACAGAGGTAGACAAAAGACATTCAAACAGAGAAATACTGTAGTCTACATGATGTGCAGAGAAAGACTCAAAAATGTGTTTACTATAATTTCACAAAACACACCAAACTCATACCTCTCCAGACAAACTAACACACTCTCCCACAAACACTCTAGTCTGACTCTCCCATTAACTCCCCCTCTGACACATTTTGCACGCTTCCGAAGATCAGAGAGCCAGGAAGGATCTCTATAGAGCTCTGGTAGGAAATTTTGTTTTGAGTCTATTAATCGAGAGCCACATACATGTGCAAGACATTTGTGAGAAATGATTTAGCATTCTGCACAGCCTTGTGCTTCCAAATCACACCACTGCACAAGGGAGACAACGAACAGCAAGTGTTGTCTGCTCACTATGCCTGCTCTGTTCATGATGACAAAATGCTGTTTGTCACTTTAATCATGAAAGTGTTGATGGCATTTGAGCACAAAGACTGTATGTTACTACTGCACTTATCTCATTGACCTTGGCTCATTCCGCCCTCCAGTGGTTAAAATAAGTACCCAGTGTTCAGTTCATAAAAGCACACTGTAGTCGTGTAGAGAGACAACTGTCCAAAGGTGCCTCATTTGGTAAAAAACACAATCCACCGCATTCCTCTTCTTGCCAAACCCCCAAACTCTTTCCTGCTCTTCACACCCACTTTCCAAACTCACGCAGGGCGCTGTGGGCTGCAGACACAAATGGCAAATCCAGACTAAACCAACATTTCAACGATGAAACGGAGTATTGAAGCCCGAAATTAAAGTCGCATTAGTCAGAGTTGATACTAGTCATTTCAAACACGTTACAAAAAGGTACACTGAACGCTTTGTCCTCTTTGTTCTCTCTACAGCTGTGTCTCCTATTCAAAACTATTCCTCAAGTATAAATTTTCATCAGGGGATGTCAGCAGTAGCTGCTCTGTTTGATTAATTACCACTGATTCACCTCTAAGACTTTCATCCTATATTTTGCATCTACTGTATATTCAGTCCATGCACTGTATCTATGCTTTTGACATTATATTAGTATTTGTCTGCATATATTCAAACCTATACGTACTACAGATACATAAACACACACACAAAAATATATACATACACACAAAATACATATTCAAGCAAACACAGACTAGTATAATGTTTCAAGAAATAAAGTGATCCTAAGTTCTCCACAAAATATGCACACAATGCAAAAAGAAAAATACAGCATCTAATGTTAAGTTTCATCTCAGTTATGAAACTATAGTTTGAAAGATAAAGAGAAGCAGCGAGATAAAGGGTGAAATAGAGAGTGAACAGAAGGGAGAGGCACACGGTAAACCTCATCAGCATTCTGAAACAGGATTGTCTGGGCTTTGTTGTTTGTTGTGGTCCTCTAGCTTGTCTGAGCCATTTTAATGAGTGCATTTTTTCTCCGCAGATAACTCTCTTGTTGCTCTCCCTTCGCTTTTCCTATCTAATGTCTCATTTTGGATAAAGATTTTGATCAGGCTACAATCACATCAAAATGTTGCTCAAATTGCAGGGGTTTTTTCTTGCTGGGGAGGGAGATCTTAGAGTGAGCGGGGAGAGATGTGACTAGACAGCAACAGCAGCTCTACGTGAATGTCTGGCAGACTAGGCCATTTAAGATAAAACAGTGTACTGAGACAGTAGCTTATCACTATTCTTTACACATGCTGCAATAGAGGACTGCAGTGGATGCAGTATGCTCAAAGAAACCTGACGGATTTAAGCTTCATCTGAGCTCTCATTAGGGGAGTGTTGAACATAAAATGTTTGGGCGTTTAAACAGCCAATGGCATGCAGTACAGATATAATAACCAACTATTATGAAATTAAAGTTAACTTAATTTTCAGTGCATATCCGAAAATATATACACCAATACAGCTATTTCTGTGATTAAAATCGGAGAACAATAAATCGGATACCTTACCCGTTTTAGATTGAAACACTCTACGCATTAATGGTCAATAAAACATGCTTAATGGGGGGTTGGGGGGTATTGCTGGTGGCAGATATTGCACAAACCTGCCTAACCTGGTTTAATTTTTTTCCCTCACCGTCTATACTGTTATTTAATAATTTTATGAAGAAACCCAGTGCATTTGGTGGGCTTCACTGCAGATATGCAACACCATTTATGATTAATAACACTGACAATTTAAAGGAATATCCAAAAAACAAATAAATGGCAACTGCAAGTGGGAAAGATTTAACATTGTTGTGATTATAGAAATGGGAGATGCTGTGATTATGGTTACAAATATGTCTAAACATATTCTATCACGGCATATGGGATTTTTTATATATATATTATATAGTACATTTTCAGAAAAATGTATTCAGAAACCAGTCACAGATAAATTGCCAGATGGTTGGGCCTGTTTTGGCTTATAACATGCATTAAATACATGCCAAATCAAGGTCCACAACACTGATTCATTAATCCTGTAATCCAATATTACCATAAAGCAGTCCTGCACACTGATTTGAAACACTGTCTTACCTGAGTGGAAATGCTATACAAAAAAATAAATTTATAAAAATCTACCATACCTTCATTTAAAAAAACCAAACTCAACTGCAAGGAAGTGATTGTACACTGGGGTTAGCATTAAGCCAACTTCTATTTTACTGGTGTTCTTGCAGAACTTAAAATCACTGTAACTGTTGATTAGAACAACATAATTGTGATAAAAGAAATTTGAACTTTGCTCGAATGCTTAAAAAGCTGTTAAAATAAATCTCCAAAATTCCTTAACTAGAAAGTATAGCCTAATTTTTTTGTATGCTAAAACAGACTTTACGATGCTCCAAAACTGGCATCAATTTGATAACCATCTTTGAGCGGCTACACTGTTGAAGGGAAATTAGGGTAAGTGTAGATGTGCAGACCTGGTCAGACAGGTGAAGAGAGAAAGTGCACAGAAAGCCAAATTCACTTACTGATGTGGATCTCCTGCTGGCTGGTGTAGTCTATGGCTAAGCCAAGGGGAAAAGTGTCTTCATTTGTCTTGGTCACCGGAAGCTCAGCCCTACTCGCATCCTCCAGGATCCAAAGCTCCCAGATCTAAAAGGACAACAATTTGCCGTGGTCATCACAGATGATTCTACAGACCTTTGGTGCGTTTTCCTCACACCATACAGTAAGCATTCAAACAAACTGGAAAACTAAATAAAATGAACATAAAAGCCGTATTTATGTAAAGGAACACTGAGCATCATAACTTCATGTAATCAGTTATAGCTTTGATCAAATCAAGTCTAATACAACACTAAAAAACCAAGATAACAATATTTGTTTTGCAGTGGAGACCTAATGCAGTAATTAAAAAAATGTCAGCACATCCACAAGCTGGCCTTACTGTCATCAAGAAGGCTAGTTCAGTATTTGGCATTAGGTTTGTTGACTGTAGATGTGAGAAGCTCTGCAAGCATAAATGATTTAAAAGGAAAGTGTTTTGCATGAGAAGAACTTTGTAGAACAGTTATGCAACTCTACTTTAAGCATCTCAAACACTCAATGTCATGTTTTTCTTTCAAAACTATACTTTTCTCATAGTTTAATTTCAGTAATCCATGTTTCTGAGAGACACCTTTCATTTTGTATCTATATTCAAAAGAGTGTGTCACTTAAGCTTAAGATTTCTATAACGTCTTCAGCTTTTCACTTGATTAGGTACCTTGTCCTCTTGTCTGGCTATGATGCTGACTTCAATGGATGCTGCTGATGCCGCAAACACAAGGTCCCTGGATGACAAACAATGACGCCAAGAAAACATTACACCAATTTAATATGACATTAGAATAAAAGAAAATAAATTGTTTTAAGGAACAAACAACGCAATCAGTCTCAACAGTGAAAATGCTTTTGGGTGCCTACTATACCATCCAGGCCTGTAAATTGTGATCATTCTTACCAGTCCTCTACGTGGCTAAGAAAGTAGTGGTGTTGTCGCTCAGTGCAGCTGCCGTACACCGTGTCACTAAAGTTCACATACTTTGTTTCCACCCTTTCATCTTTCTTCTACAAAAAAAAAACAAAAAAAAACTAAAAGTTAAATTGCACTTTGAAACATTCATTTGCTTAACGTACATTAACAAGATGGAACAACTGATGAAACATCTGTATGGTGGCATACAGAACCATATTTTAGCTCCTTAATAATTTATCATTTTACCAGAAAAAGAAGGCCACTACATTTACTGAGAAGCATATCCATCAACATGCTGCCCATTGACATCCAACTGCGATTAAAAATGACATTCTGTGACACAGTTGATAGGAACATGCCCATGTGTGATAAATTGTGACCTAAGTAGCTCTATAAAAGTACAACAAAAGCCTTACACTGCATGGCTTAGTGGTTAGTTACATAAAGCATCCTACTCAAATAACAGTACATAAGTAGGCGCATGTCAGCTGCAGTAGGAGCCTCTATGTAACTACAGAGCCACTACACAAATATGCGGTAGTTAGGGCTGCACAATTCATCAAAATATTATTGAAATCGCAATATTGCCAATGTCCAAATCGCAGAAGCTGCAATTGTTTGAACAAAACAGCCTCATAATGAAGTACTGTAGTGATGCATTTGTTTCTTCACCTTGTTGTTGTGGCCATGTCAAGAAACAGGTATTAATGTCAATGTCATAACTATATGAACAACTATATCGTCAAATGTATCTACTGAGGGAATGAGCAAGACAGCAGTCAAGACTGTAGGGAGGCAACCTGACAAATATCCAAATGTGATTAGGTGAATAAAGTGGACTATGGATGTAGGGCGTACTCACAGGGATGGAGATCAACACTAGCTCAGGAGGGGTCTCAAGGGACCCATCTGCAGCAGCATATACCACTGCAAACACAAAGGTTCTCAGCCACAACACATCCAGAACTGTGAAAGACAACGGGAAAGAGAGGGATTAGCCACAGATGGGATTTAAACAAGTAAATTAGACTATGTAATATGTTGTCACTTATGCCATTAAAAATCCAGCTCAGTATACGGGTATACAACACAGATTTCATTTAATTTTATAGGCACGGGAATTCGCCTTACCTTTGACGGGTTCGTCAGAGGTGTAGAAGTGTGGACATGGGATAACTTTCTTTTCTTCTAGTGCCTTTTCAACAGAGGAGAACAGTTATTCATCTTGTCAGTCACTGGAAGGTGCAGCTCTCAGGAAGCAGTAAGTGTTTTATTTTTAATGATGGTGTATTAGGTTCACTTACCGGTGTATACTGACTGACTGTGGCATTCATGTTTCCTGCAGCGACTTGTTTTCCTTTTGGACTCCAGCAAACTGTAGGAAACAAAGTACATTAACTTCAATTGAGCCACGATAGAAATATGGAGTACAGGTAAGCTTATGCTTAAGAGTCTCACTCACTGCATGTGATCCCATTCGAAGCAGGTAGATTGGCCTGCACTTTGACACAATCAGTAACATCCAAAATCATCATACTGCCGTCAGACAGACAGGCAGCCAACATGGATGCCAGAACAGGATTCCACTTCAAGTCCTGCACTAAAGTACCCGGGCATACTGCTGGCAGCAGTGAGGCAAAAGGTAACTTCTGTGGTCTTGCCTGGAAAGGAAAAAAATAAAGTAAAATACAAAATCAACAGGTCAGGTGACTAAATCTGGCAGATACTAGGACATTTAATAACTGAATATCAGGGCAAGAGAAGCAATCAAATTTAAACTGAAATGCATAAATGTGGAAATTAATTGAATTCCCATAAATACATTTCATTATGTACTACCTTCTGAAAGTTTAATTGTTAGTTGCATCTTCTGCACAAGGTTTACAACCGGATTTATAAAAGCAAAAATAAAAAAGGTAGATTCATTATTTGGATAGCTTATGATGAATTTAATCACAAATGATATTGATTAGCTAGTAATAATAGCTTCTACATGTCAGGGTTTTCTTCATATCAGGAACCTCTGCGAGTCTGCTGCTGCTCATGCTGGATAACTGAACAACAATAAAAGCTTAAAAAGTGCACAGCATTTTTATTAGAACACATAAGTCATTTCCTTGTAGTCATTGTTCATTTTTAGTCAGTCGTCTGCACTGGAAAACTATTTACTGGAGGGCTGTGGTGATCCAGAGACCGGCAACAACGCCTTGCCTCACAGTACAGCTCAACTGGCAAAATTTGTGTCTGTTTGTTATGCAAAAATACCTATAAATACACCATTCCCGGCAGAACCTGAAATAGGCATGACACGTGTTAATACACATTGCACACTGAATAACTCTGAAGTAGTCACCTTGTTCATGAAGGTGCGGACATCATAGAATGTGAGGGATAAACCCGCCTCCTCAGACATGCCACATACTGACAAGGTAAGTTCATCACAACTGAGAGCCAAGTGGTGCAGAGCCAGCTCCACAGTCACCTCTGCCAATGCGGATATCCCCTCGACTAGTACAAAGAGGATAATTGGAGGGAATTGTGATTAAGAGACATAAATGGAAATTATGATGAAGACGTATAATAACAGTAGATGACGTGCCAATGTAGTGCAAAACAGAATCGATAAATATTCAAAATCAAAGTCATATTCATACCTATTTCGTTGGAGTGTCCGTCAACTTTATCAGCAGCCAGAATGTCTCGAGTTAGGTAAACTTTGAATGTTCTGTCTAGCCCAACAAAAGTTAAACCAAATTTGTTTGAGATGGTAAGCAGGCTAGATCTTTCTCTTGGCAAATCTCCAGCGGGCTCAAAAACCCTTGCTTTCTTCATCTGACGAAACTGAAAATCCTGGGGGGGGGGGGCTGTCTCCTAAACACAACTAAATGTGTATAAGAGCCAAAATCTTACCCATCCCCCACGTGGCTAAGCAAGCAGTGGTGTTCTCCCTCACTCCTCCTGCCCTA
>CM022482.1:17251316-17276689 GCA_011952105.1 Coreoperca whiteheadi | reverse complement strand
GCTGGTCGGCCGGGCAGTCGACAGGAAACGGTATGTGGGGGAGGGGGGAGGGGAGGGAGGTTGCGGGGGGGGGGGGGGGGGAAACAAGCACTGATTGTTAACAGGGTGACCAGTTATGGGTGGTAAACATATGTGGTTCCAGTTCGATAACTGCAAACTTCAACTAAACTGCACCTCATTCTAGGAGGAAAGACAATAATACAGTAAACATGCTTGACAACATGGCTTGTGCTGTACAGTATGAGTTCTTTAATTCCTTGAAACATAAAGCGGCATATTTGTCTGTTAAACAAGTATTTGGTTACTTTCAACTTGACTAGTTTGTTAACAACACAGATACGCAAATCCTGAAATGTAAAGTTAAAATCTTGGGTGATAGCTAACTCAACATGCCGTGCGGTCACGTCACATTAGCTAACGATGCTAAGCTGCGTTGGTAACGTAACAGCACAATATATTGAACGTGACAAGTACTTGATGACTTTATTTCACACACAGGGGGTTGTTAATTCACCCAACCTCAGGTCAGCATTCAACTCTCAAGGAGCAAATATGACACAATATTCTAATAGCTACCGTGCTAGCATAGGTAGCTGGTTAAAAGTTGCTGTAACAACTTTCTCTTGTCAGACTAAACAGTTACCCAAGTCTCAATTAACACAATGTTAATTGCGTTTAAGTTATTAATATGGCTCTGTAAATGCGTTTGGGTTAGGGTTAACGAAGTGAAACCGAAAACCTAAACCCGACCAGCTCGCTAACCGGCTAAGCTAGCCAGAACCACTGAAGACTGTGATACAGTGCTAGCAAACATTAGCTTACACATGCTAACCTGTCAACACAACTTTTGGATAACAGAGCATACCTTCATTTCCCTCTCAGGAGGAGAGTCTGTGTCGTCGCTCATTTTGAAGGACAGAAGCTGTTGTTTTTCCAGTCGATCTGTTGTTTTAGTCCGTTCCTTCCGAGTCTGTATCTGAGACAAATGTCTGGTGAGCTACATTAGTCTCGTCAGGACAGCTGAGCTGAGCACACGCCGCGCGGTTTTGCAGTAGAAAAAACGTCATAGCTACGTAGGATGACAAATGGATACCAGAGCACCCTGAGACCACAACCCTGAGCTCATACACTTAACCTCATACCAAATCGGCACAACATTTGGCATATTTTTGAACAACCTAGGGTTACATTAAAAGACAAACAAAAAAAAAGCTCCAAGGCAGATTTAAATTATACACGACTTTATGAAGAAATATAATTTACCAATTCCCAAGAAACACTAACCAAGGCATTACTCCACTTCTCCATCCTGCTGGGGTGGGATTAATGTCAGTCTAATAATAAACACGACAGGGGACTTTGGAATGTAACTGTCAGTCTCATAGCATTTAACAAAGAGACAGTACACAGGCCTCATAAAACAAATTGGCAAAGCATGCCTGCTTCCCTGACTGCTAACTTCAATAAAATAAAATTTAAAAAAGTTCTTGTTTGTTTCTTTTTTTTTTTTCAAATTTTGGAATCACAAGTTGGAGACCTGTAAAATCTACAGTTTCTGCATGAAATACAACTTTGACACATGCTGTCTGTCGTAGCCCAGGCAATATACTGAATTCTCCAATTGTCTTTGGGGGAATTCCAGTGAATCCTTCAGCAAAATGCTATATCATTTTATTATTATTATTATTATTATTATTATTGTATTTTCACGATACAATTCTCGGCACCTCCTATGGACAGTTATACATTTCTACAATACATCACAACTTGCAAAACCTTCTCAAACAAGGTTCCTCTGAGTGCAGTCTTTTCAAATGGGATCCTCTTGCATGACGGGTATTTGGGGGTCAGCACGGGGTAAATCCCTGAAGGTAGCCACTCTTCTCCGGAAACATAGCTATCTTAGTAGAAACAACTTAACAGCAGACAAACAGAGACAAAAGAGGGAGGGCAGTTATGGTGAAGTAAGGACTTTTATTAGAAAGCAGATTTTTCTGTATTGCATTGAAAGAAATCAGGTACAACTGAAACTGGTGATGGCAAATACCATGATGGGAATGAAAGGTAGATTCTTATGCAACATCAAAAGTGGCAACTTGCATTTCTGTTGTATATATTATTGATGCTTGAGTCAGAAGGCGCATAAACATTTTAACATTTTTCAATTGAAACATAAAGCAGTATCAACACTGAAATTGTCCCATCCCAGTTTGCCTGGTCCAAGCCCTATTGATAGTGAAGGATGTTACCATGATCATAGTGTAGGGTTGCATGATAAGATCCTCTTTTGTCATATGGACTGTTGTTGTCCATTGAGAGGTTACCAATAAGCCCCGACTTAGGACCAAGTACGGCCCATGCTTACCAGAGCATTGCAGATATGGTCCATGTCAACATGGGACAGCTCTGTTCGCGAAGCACCAAGGTATCAGTCAAATTACCATCAGTCCTTGTTGCAGAGACACACACTTATAACCAAGAATGCTAGAGTTATCACCATGTCCCTCCACTCTGGAAAGTAAGCTAGCACAGACCAAAGCAAGCTGGAGAAAGACAAAGCAAACAGCAAGAGCACAGCAAGTCATGTCAGATCTCCCATAATGCACTTTGGGTCTCATCCCTATTCTGATTGTCAGCGCTCTGAACACATGGCTTTAAAAGTTGCGTTTTCTCCTCCTTCCCCAAACCCTTGGCCACTCTTGACGTTTTTCTCGTATCTTTCATTTGTCTAAGTAGTTCTAAAGTGCTGGCATTATGTTCAAGGACACATACATACACATACAAACGTTTAGTGCATTTTTTCTGAGTCTGCAGAAGGTTCAAACGCACACTCAACTGGGTAGTTAGTCTATGTATTCCACTCTTATCACTACTTTTCTGCCAATATTATAATAGATTAAACTTTACGCAAACGTTCAATAAAAGGCCAGGGTGAGTGATAAATATACAACCCTACTCATTGCAAGACTCCACAGTCTTTGTTTGCTTACAGTGACAACAGTTATTCAGCATAAAATACATGGTGCATAAAGATCAGAGGTTTCATTGGGTTAGAGTGAGTGTCTGAATGGCATGCATTTTATGATACAAGTGTCTCTTTGCATATAAATGTATTGTTTTAAGGATAAACCACTCAATGGAACAAAACTACTGTGCCCATTAGTTTGACAGTAATGGGGGATGAAGAGAGCACTATGTAAGGTTTCAGAAGGTAAGTAACAATTTAATTGCAAAGAAATGTTTGTGGAAATAGCTTCTTATCAACCTACAATCCCATCCTATCTCTTATTTTGTCATTTTCAATGATCATCCAGGTGAATGGCAGATAATGCAAAAGACACATTTCTCAAAATAACACAAGATTTTCTGTGATGGACTCACTGGTTTAAATCAAAGATATATGTAAAATACACAACATTGCATACATTTTACAGGACTTTTTCTTTCAGCCACCTCAAATAGAGCTCAGCCTCCCAAGGGTAAGCCATGACATTCTCTGAGGATTTTTTTTAGTTTATAGTGCAACAACACTCTGCACAAGAACAAAAAGAACCTACGCAGAGGAGAAGCAAGAAAACCTTTTTCTTAAAGCAGTGAACAAGCTGAAAAGTGAATGCATCAAGGGAAATAAAATGTTTATGCATATGTGATTTATTGTGAGGAAGACTATTCAAAAACCTTATCTTTAAATGTGAACAAGGGAATGAACAGGTTTGAATAGATATCACATGTTTTTTATATACCTGGTCTGTCAATCGTATAAATATAAATGTGAGTATGTCAGTCCAGGGGATCCAGGTTGTTGCTGATTAGCTGTTGAATGCACTAAAAGTGCACTAAATCCTTTTTGATGAGTTCAACTTCATTGGGCGGGGTGCACACTTTCTTCTTAAAGAATGAGATGATGCCAAACATAAAGTAAGAAAATGAGTGAATAATATGAATAACAATTCATAATAATATGAATAATAATGAATTATAACTTAAATAAAGGACAAAAATCAGTCAATGTCTGCATTTTACCCCTACAGGTACTTTGTCTAGTTCATCTCTGAACATAAAGGCTCATATCACAGCATCCACACCCACACATTCACAGTCTAAGGCACTGCTCCACACCCCTTTATCACTACAGTGGAGTATATCAATGTTTCCCACCCTTTACTATTTACCGCTTTGTTTTAATTGGAGTTCATATAAAATTCCTCTAAGTTAAAGTAGTGGCCATGCAAAATTCTGCCTGTTTGAAAATAGATCTTAATAAAACCAAAGGCATAGATTTATTGTGCATGAAAATACAAAGAGACGAAAACAAAATAAAAATATATGTGATACTTACTGCACAGTTTAACAGTGGAGTACACAGGTTTCACTTTTTTGGCTGGCAGGCTGATTAAGTTGCAATCTGTTTTGTAATCTAAAGGAATAACTGAATTTGGTTTAATTCCAAAATGAAATACAATATGTATGTATTTTGGGAAGACTGTTACCTTGGCTGACAACATCAGAAGTACAGTTGAGCCTCTCAAAAGTCCAGTAATTATGGTAGTGGCTCCAGTAAACAACTGAATGTTTTGTTTTTTTTCAAGAGCATCTTTAGGAACTGAAGCTTAATAAATTAAAAATTAGATAAAGAAAGACTTATCTAATATCCATACATAAGGTGTCAGGACGCATATGTGTCATTTCAACATTAAAAACATACATAACTGTCAAAAGACTTAAAAAATTAGGAGCTTATTGAAATAAAAATAGAATAAACAATGGAGTAATAAAAGCCTTTTGTATATTAGGGAAACGCTCCCTGGTGTTCACCACATTGGAAGACCTGTTCACGTCAGTTTAAAAAACGCAAAATCACTAAAGATTTAGATTAGAACATCACCTAGCCACACAGTCAAATTCATGTTATATTATGGCCCATTTTTAAGAGTATACAATTTAAGAAAAAGTGTCTCATATAAAAAAAGAGATTGAGATTTGACCATATTGGACCCCTCGCCAAAGCAGTGCTACAGTTTACATTCATTCATCATCTCAACCATTCTATCAGGGTCCTGTTTTGTCTATGGCAGATCACATTCCTTCCAAAAGGAAAAAGAAAAGATTCTGTAAACGTCGTTATGATTACCTAGTGCAATTATAACCCTGTGTTTCTTGTTCAGGGCCATCTTAAAGCTCCCCCTAAAGAATCCGAAACAATATATGTAGAACACAGACAGAGAATAATCTGGCCCAACCTTTCAAGTGGCACAGCACTGAAGCATAAACAAACAGATCAAATATATCAGGGGCATATACTGCATTTTTTATTTTTTACTTGGTTGCGAGCTTTTGCTATCATTCTCTGCAGTGGAAAAAGAAATCTGATTCATTTTATTTTTCAAACACTTCATAAGTAGCTACGCTTTCAAAAGTGTTTGGTGGCTTTAAATAACGTTGGGGTTCATTCATCATCTAAATTTGATGGTCTGATCTTGTGATTAAATGTGTTTTGACACTGATCAGGAAAACCCAGAAAACAGAAGAAGACATACAGCAGTGTTATCTCTTAAAATCAACGCACAAAACAAAACAAAAAGGAAGGTTGTTTGGACTTTGTCCCTATGTGTGGCAGAAAGCATGAAAACAGATATCAAAAAAAGAAAATGAGTATGACAAATACGGGTTTAAGTCCCTGTTCGACATTGCCTCACTCCACCTCCTTGCAAAATATAGAGAGTTATCATCAGAAAGACCAGTTTTCTCTTTAGTACAGTCACATTTTTGCCAAACTCCTTAGTTTCACGCCCTCTAACCCTTTTTTGAGTGCAAATGCAATAAGCCAGCAGAAATTGCTCTTATAAGTTTTATTCAATAATTTACCCCCCCAACCCCCCAGGGAAAAAAAACAAAACAGGATGGAAGCAGGACTATGTAGTCCTGGTGCCAATCACACCACCACATCAAGGTGAAACAGTGCTTCTCTCTGGCATTTTTGTCTTCTACCACTCAGTGTAGTGCACTTCCTCTTACTACTCCATATATTCAGTCTCCTCTACCCGTCGTGACAGCACACTTCGTAGTTAAAAAAGAATGTCCAATCAATCCTGGGTCACACCCAGGTCAGTTCTAACGTGTCAGACTGAGGTCAGATCCCAGTGACAAATGGATAAAAAGTCCTTTTGCGTATTTATGGCATATCTCGAGGCAACAGTAGCTGTTTTCTTATTTAGATGCAGGTTTGTGGCTTTGTTGTTGTTTTCAATAGTTCTCTGTATCCATTGTTTGTATTCATGCATGCAAGCTTGGATTTTAGTGCATGTTCTTGTACATGTCTCTCTCTGTATCTCCAAGACAGAATTATGTAATTTAAAAGGATTTTTCTAAGTTAAAAAGCATTGTTACATTTTTTGGACAGTGTATTTTTAATGCATTGGTGCAGATATTAAAGGCTAGTATCATGTATGTGTGTGTGTGTGTGTGATTGTGTGTGTGTGGTTGGGAGGGGCGGTCTGGAGCAGACACAGGCATCACATTGACAATCTAATCCAATATGTCATGGGCAAATATGCATGAAAAAACAACTCCATGTGATAGATTATTTGATTATTATTATCTCTATCAAAAAAAAAATTACGTGCTGTTTTAACAAAAAAAAAAGAAAATTCTTCTGTTTAATGGTGGTAATACAGTACTTGATGTTTAATTATAATACAACGTCTGTTATATATTCATACATATTTATCATACAACAATATGATGTAAAGTGGTCAAACAATGCAAAATAAGCTGCTTTTTAAGAGAGCTGATTCTCTTATCTGTTTTTCCCAAATTTACATGGGTTATTTTAAGATGTAGCTTCCCAAAAAATGGAATCATTTTACAAACCATTATACCATAGTATACCTGCAAAGCAGCTGTTGCTTTTGTATTGCACTGAAATGATGAATCATTACAGCCATTTGTTACGCTATCAGGCCTTTGTAATATTGCTGCAGGTGCCGAAATACTGAGTAAATACAGAATATATGAAGAAAAAGTGTGGCGCAGAAAGGGTTGATTTTCTCAATGTGCTAATGCCATGCCTGTGTCTACTTCTACTATCAGTGTTCTACTTCCACTATCAGTAAGTATGCGTGTACACGTGTCTGCATGCATGTGTGACAAATTCCTGTATAGTAAGACCTACGAGCTCCGCTTTTTGTGCTGAATAATCCCTGTTGAGGAAGCACAGAGGAGAGGAAAGAGTGGTGGATGAGGTGTTAGAGTAAGAGAGCAAGCAAAAGAAAATGCGGTGTTAAACAGATTTCACAATGTGAGAGGCAGCCCAAGGGACATTCACTGTCCGTTCACCCTCAGACCTTGTCCAAAACTTTCCACTTCCTTCTCAGGCAGCATGTCACCACAATTGCCCGCCTCAGCTCCTGGGATCAAAGCTGGCGCCCCCAGTGATCCGTCTACACCCTCTAACCCAGCTTCATCCTCATCTTCCTCCTGTTCCTCCTGGAGTACTCCTTCACCTTCACCTTCAGCCTCTGCTCCAGCTGCCCGAGACCCAGGGCTGCCCTCTGTCAGCGGTGGGTGAGTCCTGAGAGGGTCCTTGCGATCTGGATACAACCTTTGCTCTAGGGTCTTGAAGTCAGGCTCGAAGGGGAGAGGTACTCCTGGTTGAGGGGCACCCAGCGCCAGGCCCAGACCCACAGCAGCACCCATGCCCATTCCTGCACGATACACCTCCATGCCATCAGGCAGCATGGACTTGATCTTGGGCAACCATCGCTTGCGGACACGCCTCGCATTTGTGCACATGTCAGCAGCAATCACATTCATTTCACTCTCCTTGAAGTTAGGGTTGAAATTTTGACAGTAGACTGTAAAAGAGAGAAAGAGAGTCTCCTTGAAGACAAATTGTGCTCTATCACATATATTAGATGATTTAGACAATAAACCTACGTTTGACAGCGTTGAGGACCCTGCTGTCGAGGGGTTTCCGACTAGGGTCACTAGTAGAAGAACGGATACCTGTCCCACAGCTATTGGCTAAAGTGTTTCTGCAGGGGTACAGAGTCAACACCAGGGGGCAGAGTCAGCAACAGCGACATGCAGTAGATAAACATAGGAACACACACACACACACACACACACACACACACACACAACTAACTGCATTGCACAACATGGCCACAGATGGAGTGTGAAAGTTGGTTTGTGACAACAGTGATAGTGTTAGAGTCAAATCTTACAGTAGGCCCTTAAATTCTTCTGCTTAATTGTGCACGTCTTTATACTCACCTATCAAAGAACGTGGCTAGCAGACGGCGGAGCAAGACTTTGTGTTTGATACCAGCACATAGATGACAATTCATCAGCTGACCTCGAGTCATGAACACCTGTGTACCTGGGGTAGTATAAAAAAAAAAAAAAAGAGGATTTGCTGAGAAAACTCCTCATATTACAATCAATTTCCTGTCTTTGAAGACCCTAGGGGTTTGTCCTTTCTCTCTTTGGCCCAGTTACCAGTTCATCTTTTATTCTTTTGCTACATTTGAATTTCATGCTCACGGAGATCTTTAGTGGAGTTAAACAAAGTTTCATCTGCCCAAAGTAGTATCTGAAATTGGGAGAGGAATTGAAGTTGAAGGCTATAAAAACTGGCCACCATTAAATTACTTGCTTTTGCTTTCTTTTCAATACCATCTCTTTCACATTCATGTATTGTATTCTGTATCTTACATGCAGGCTACAGAACTCAATTATACATTTCCACTGTGTTCTATTCTGTTTTTATTAAGTTACAGATTACAATATGATTGAATCTGAACATGTGGTAACTTTGAGCTCTTGTACCAGTACGTTTTTTGATTGATTACTGACTACAACTTGCATCTGCACGTGTCACTGTGTTTGGCTGTGCCTGTCTGTAAAAGTGCACTGGGAAGACTCATTTTCTTTGTCTGAAAAGATTCAATGCTAAATTGATTAAACGTTTTGCCATGCTCCATTGTAGGAATTATATTAGGTACATGTTGGGCAGTACCTGGTCTCTTTGAAAGTCTCTGGTCTGAATGCCAAGAGCGATATCTGGCAGTCAGACCGAAGAGCTCAGTTTTTGTCTCATCATATCAAAAAATCTTTTCCCTCATGCTCTCAGAGCCCTGTAAGGGCCATTTGGCAAACTCCCGGCAGGCTGTCATGTGCTTTCTACTCCAGAGTGACTTCTGTCTAGTCACTCTACCATAAAGGCCTGATTGATGAGTACTGCAGAGATGGTTGTCCTTCTGTCACGGTCTTCAATCTCTGTAGAGAAACGGCAGCTTTTTTCTCTCAACACAGTGACGTGGGTCAAAACCATTATGGCGGCCAATCAGAATCAGGTTGAACGTGGGTCATACGCTACTAAACAGTGTTGTCACGAGAATTCAATTTAATGTTATTGACGTCTAAACATAATTTAACCAAAATGTCTTAGTTATATGGTTTAGCACTAATGCATGTTAGAACTAGAGTTATAGACTCAAGTCACTGTAAAAGGAGATGACCAGGGATTCGCCTCTGACAGCAATCTCATATGGGTCACACATGGGGTGAGTAAAAGTCACTGGGTTGTTTGGGTAACCTCCCCAAACAATGGCCTCTTTGCCCAGTTACTCATTTTGGGCATATGGCCAGCTCTAGGAAAAGTCGGTTAAATTTAATTTGACCAACTATTGAATTTTAAATGATCTAAATGTGCAAAAGGGTGGCGGTATGAATACTTTACAAACTCAAAGCATGCAAGTTATTCTCTGCATGTGTGCATGTGCTAAAATGTGAGCAAGTAAATGTGTGTGAGTCGATGCATGTGTTTGCATGTGCGTGCCTACCAGCTACCAATTCCAGCTTCTCCCCAGGGTCCCCCTCCGAGTAGAGCTTAGGGTGGCAGCGGTAGCCTATCTGGCTGATGAGGCTTGCAGGCAGCGCCACCAGGTCCCTGCGGATCAGCACACAGTTGCGGCTCTCCAAGGCCAAGGGCACCGCTGCCATCTCTGGCTTGTCCTGGACTGATGAAAGCAAGCAAGAACAGAAAGGTTTCCAAAAGCTTTAGAAAAACTAAGAAGGGTTTGTGTTACCCAGCAAAAAAGAAACAGATAAATGTGTATGCATCCATATATTTAACAGACTATAAACTACAAAAACAAAGTTATGCTATCATCCATACCCTCTGTGCCCCCTATTTAAGTTGAGGCTATAAAATTTAATTAGTAAAGCAGGTTGGTGTAATCTCATACAAGTTTATTGTATTTCATAAATGTTTTAGAGCATTGCAGATGTATCCCAGATAAGCCACGAGTTTTGGAGAGGGACAGATCCAAAGCTGGGTGTTAGGTTCTTACTCAGAAAATTGTTTCCCCTAACCTCTGAGATGACTTGTGAGTATATGGACATGCACGCACCTTCTGTGCACACACACGCAAACACACACATACACACACACACACACACACACACACATAGAACAGGAGAAATTAATCCATTAATTGTCCCACACATGCACATAGTGTATACAGAAAAGTGTGGATTAATGCAATTGCATGTGCATTCACACTTATACCCACACACACACACACACACACACACACACACAGGAAATACGTGCATGGTTCTCAAATATCCCACAATGTCACCCTGGGGTGCTCTGACTGATTGCAGATAGAGTGGATTTCATAAATATCTGAAACTCTAGAATTTGACAAACCTGTGTGATGCCTTTGGGTTGCAGGCTGCTAAGAAGGATGAAAAATGTTTGTGTGTGTGTATGTGTGTGTTTGTGAGTGCACATTTGAGTTTGAGAGTGTCCATTGGTATCCGTTCTTTGAGTTTATGTGTGAATGCAAATACAAGTGAATCTATGCCTGCATGTGTAGGCAAATCTGCAAGTGTTGTAGAAAACCATAACAAAAAGCAGTACAGACCAGCTGTTGTAGCTGTGATAAAGAGTGTGTTGTTGGTCACGATGCACTCCAATCATAACTCCATAAAGCTATCTTTATGCTGAGAGAACCCACACACACACTGGAGGCACAACATCCTGCTTTTTCAAGATGCTCAGGATACATGATTTATGAAAGATTAAATAATGTAACTGGGATGAAATGAATTTGCATCAGTTTTTTTTTTTTGCACACATACCAAGTCTGGACAAGGAGCAACTATGTTCTCAAAACCCTGCATTTATGGTTATATATTTCTGCAAGTCATGCCGAGTTTTACTTTTAGATTGGTCTGGTATCAAATGAATATCCTCCATCTGAGCCAAGGGCAATTGGAAAAAGTAATTCACTTTCAGTCAGATCTTACATGACTTGAAAGATAAAATTGAAGCAGGATTTGCCATTGAGCACACTTGTCTTGTTAGTATTTGCTCATTGGACCAGGTTTTCCTTTAAACTACTTACTGGAGTTTGGAAATAAATACTATAAAGTAGTGAGTTTGTTGTAAGATAAAAATGTAGTGTTTTGGCTATAACTGAGACCATAGTGTATTTTGTATATTGTAAGTTTTTAAGGATGAAAAACATTCCAGAGTAAAGCTTCAGTGATGAGTGCTCTCCCCCAAACCTGCCAGTGCTGTCAGAAATACACCTAAGCATTGCGGCACTTCACAAAGATCTCATCTAAAAGCATCAATATAACATAATACTCACTCCCGTAGGGGTTAGCTGAACGTCCATACAGATGACTGTAGGCATCCTCTGTGATCCCATCATAGGGCTCTTCTTCAAACTCCTCATCCTCATTTTGGTAGGATGTAGGACTGTCAGTGGTTGGCAGGCTGGACGCTCCAGGACTGGACCTTTCAACTCCTGCCCCTTGAAGGTGGTAAGGAGGTATACCAGGGATGTGGGTCCCACCAGCTGTTGTGTAGAACAGTGAACTGGCCCTCGCCAGCCGACTCCCCAACTCTGAAGAAGAAATTTTGCTTTGTGTCGAGGGCATTGTCAGGGGTGTCGGGTCACCCCCTTCTAGTTTAATCTTACGTTGTGACATGAGTAGGGATGAAGACCAGCCTGGGGTTCCCAAAAGGGCAGCCACCGCTAGGCCGTTACCATTATTACAAGGACTCTGCGGCTCAGATCCTGTTTCTTCTAAGGACCCTGCAGTTTGCGAGTCACAGTGAGGCGAGTTCGCCTTGAACATTAGGTCCATGCCTCTTTCAACTATATGCTGTATTTGGAGGTAGCCAGCTGTGTACATGACCACCAGCTGTTCACTAGCTGCCATTGTTAGCTTCCCTGTATAGCAGAAAGTGAGAATCTGCTCAAAGCAAGCAGGTGTGACTGAGGAGGGCAACTCAAATTGGGTCTTGGTGGAGCTGCTGAAGAGGTCACGAAAGTAGAGGCTGCTGGCAGCCAAAACGGCCCGGTGGGCTTTGAAAGCCTGACCTGGTTGATAGAAATAACAGAGAACAGAAAAGAAAGTTGAGAATATTGATAAAAATTTTTAGTATAATTTCAAAGTTTTGTAATTACAATAAAATCTCCAGATTTTCCTGTTAACCAACCTTTGACCAGGATGGATACATCGCAGTAGTGTCCCAGCAGGCGCTGCTCATTAAGGGAGCCCAGAACTGTGGCTCCAAAGTTCGGGATCTCCACATGGAGCTGCTGGGACATGTTGGCCGCAGAAGAAAAGGAAGATGAGGTTTCAGATTTTTACCGCAGACTCTGCCACTGAGAGAGGCATCTGTAAAAAAAAAAGAAAAAAAAAAAGAAGGTATGGAGAATGGGGAAGAAAAATACAGTGATAAAGAAGGAGTGAATAGAAAATGCGTGATAGATGAAAAGACATGCCTGAGGGAGGTAGAAAGGCGAGAAGGGAAAATTGAGAGAATCCTAAAGGAAGCAAAGAGCAAGAATGAAAATAGAGTTCAGGTGAAGTGAGAAAATGAATACAGTTGAGGGAGAAGTGAGAGGTGTGTGAAAGACAGCTGGATATGCTGAGATAGTGGGTGAGAGAGTAGAGGCAGTACAGCGAAAGGAGGAGTCAAGTCAGTCCACCCAAAAAAAAGAAGAAGTGAATACAATGCCATGCCTACTGTACATGAGAACGTTGTGAAATAGCTTAAGGCTATGTTGTTTTACATGACTAAAATTCCAAGAACCTTGGACTCATTCCATGCATTGCACTTAATACACTTAATTAATCAACAACAATTTTCCTGCAGCATGGACTTTGATGACCTGTAAGTCAGCCTTGACAACGTTTCTCAGCGAGGAAACCACACCAAATACAACCAGTTTTTCAAGTCACAGTTTAAAGATACTGCTTGATTTTGCTGACTCTACACCTTTGTCAGCATTTGTCCTCTTTCTAAACTCTGGCTAGAAAACAAAACAGCACAACTCGTGTCACACACAATTTCATATTAACTTTGATAGCTCCCTTTTCTCCTTTTCAGTAACATTCTCCAGGCATATTTGCACCTTCTTTACTTCCCTCAACCTTGTGTCATTGTTTTTTTTCTCCCCACCAACACACGCACACACATACATATACGCACTGGTTTCATTATTAAGCAATGCTGCAGAACAGTTTCCAGGAATACAAACTGAAAAAAATGTCACCGCCTCTCTTACACACACGCTCTCTCTTGCTCTCTCTCTCTCCCACTTCATGCACTCCATACAGACAGACATGCACTCTGGCTTACTTACGTAAAAGTGTGCACACATAAACACACACACACACACACACGCGCACCTACACATACAGTACAGGCTGCACAGGGAAATTACTGTGTACACTGGCACGCAAGCACTCACCTGGAGAAACCAGCACACGACTTTCCTCTTCTAACAGTCTCTCACACATGCACAAATGCAGAAAAAAGCGCTCACTGTGATCCCAGACAGTTCTGACCTGTGTAAGCCAATCTTCTGGTTAAAATACACCGCGGAGCCTTGGCACACACAAACACACCAGCAGGAGTCAGGACCAGGACAGAAGAGGAGTAGTTAGAGATGGAAGGAGAGCACTCTGATGTACTCCGGCTGGTCAACTCTCCCTTTCACTTAAAGTGTCATTCCCACTGTCTCAAAAGATGATTCTCTCTGCTGTCTGACTTTTCTCTGTCTGTCTTCCCTAGCCTATCTTCTATCTCTATATCCTCCAAAGCCCCATTCTCTCTGCTCACTGTCTGTTCTAGCGCTGTCTCAAAGCCTCCCTGTCATTATCTCTCTCTGTTTCTCTCCCCTCTCTCTATTCTCCAAGGGTTGAATTCAACAAGTGCCGCTGTAGAGAGAGAGAGAGAGAGAGAGAGCGAGAGAGAGAGAGAGAGAGAGAGAGAGAAACAGAATGGGGAGAGAGAAAGAAAGCAGAGCACAGCAGAGCGAATCAATGATGAAAGGAGTGGGAGGCTCAGTGTGTGCGTGTTTGTGCATGTGTCTGCGCGCGTGTGTCTGATCAATGCAGTATCTATACGTCGCAGGGAGTGGGAGGGAGAGAAAAACACAGGCTACAGTTACAGACGGAGACAGAGACTGGGCAGAGCTAGAGAGAAGCAGAGGAGGGAGGGAGGGGAGAGTTGAGACAGAGAGAAAGTCATTTGAGGACAGTACGAGTAGAGAAAGACAATTAGGTTGAAGCAACTTCTGCCACTTGCCCCTGGACACAGATGCCTATATGGTCTAACAGCAAGAGGAGCAGAATGACTAAGACAAAAGAGAAATGAGAAAAGCTTACAGAGGTCATAGCCACCATTAATTAATTAGACATCGAATAGTGAAACTTCTGAAATCCCTGTTTGACGCAAGTCTGGAGAGAATGTGTCACGTCTTGGTAAAGCAAAGTAAACTGAAAGCTTTAATATACACGATGCAGTTATCCTCTAATCCTTCCAATTATAAAAATAAAAAAGTTCATCATAAACACTGTCATTTCAAGGTATTTCCCATTTTCTTACAATCTGTGGAAGACAATGGTTAAAAAAAAAGAGATTTTACTTTTGAGCAAGTGTTGTGTATTTTCTCTGAATCATGCAAGGACCTCTCTGCCAAACACCTACACACAAGCAGAGAGAAGTTCTGTCTTCACGCAAGACTATTTTGTATTTCTACATGAATTGATAAATTAAATGATTAATTTACGCCTCCACTTTGTGGCTCAGCTTATAATGGTGACATTTCTGTGCTTTCTGGTGTTTCTTTTTGGACCAGCACATGGAAGGCCGCCCTGAATGTTGCTTGATGTGGATAAGGGAGGACAAGAGCCAGATGTCACAGCCTGTGACAGGGAAGGGAAGATAAAAGACAACAGCTAATAGAGAGGATAACTTCCAGAAAGATGTGTGTGTGGGAGGATAAGAACACAGGATTGCTGTGACAGATGAGTAAGTGCATTATAACAGCATGTGCGTATACATAAACACACACACATGTAAATGTTGTGTTTCCTCCATGTCAGAGCAAAAACACAATGGAGGAAGCTCTATGACCTATGCGCTGCATTTTGGTGGAAGAGAAACATTTTGGTACATGATTTCAAAATCCATCTTTTCACCTCACAATCCGCAATCTGTTAAAAAACTAAAACCGATGCAGATTATTTCTATATCTGAGCGCGTCCCCAAAGTATCCAGACACATTGCGCTCCATTTTTCGCCAAAGAAACCTCAAGTGGAGAAAGTTGTGCTAAACTGAGCAAACTTTTACTCTTCAGTCACAGCGGAAATATGAAAGGAAGGACATCACAAAGCGTTGAATACAGTGAGGCAGACTTTGGTTTAGAGAGCTTTGCCCCAGCAGCGTGATATCTGCACGGCACATATAGGCACACATGAGTGAGCGCACACAAAAAGCACAGTCAAACGCAGGAGACACAAATCCGCAAACACACTAATGCAAACAGACATATACACACTCCCGCTGTTCTCTTACACACATGCCAACACACAGTCAGGTAATCTCCCTGTGCACATTCAGCAATACACATTCTGTTTATTTGTCTGTCTGTCCCTCTGTGAACCTGCCAGACTGCTTGACCATCGGTCCGTCCGTCAGTCATTGTAACTATTGTGTCCTTACAGTGCCTCTTGCTTCTCCCCTCTCCCTTTTCTCTATCCTTCCCGCCCAGCATACCACATACCCACTGTCTCTCTGCCAATTAATGCACACAGGGCTGCATTGCAGTGAGGTTGGCGCGTGCCACGGCAGCAAGCACAGTACAGAGTCTACAGACATGCATGTACGTGCCAGGGGGGGGGGGGGGGGGGGGAGTGAGGGAAAAGAGGAAGAGGGAGGGGGAGAGAATGAGCAAAGGAGAGTGAACGGAGAATATGTTGAGTCAGGCAGACAGGACGGCAGTGTGCCAAACTGCACATATATACAGACACACAGCCGCATGTTCATGTAAATGTATGCTTGAATGAATATGAAACAAATATGCACGTACATGTACATTATGACGGTAAGTGCACAGGCACACACATTCTCACACACATAAAAGCGCACATATACACACAAACATTCACATGGAAATCGCAACCTCCTCCTGCATTAAATATAGACTTTGCACATCCCTGATAAAAAAATATAAGGCATGCACTCCCTCAACTTGTTTGCCTAACGAGTGATTGTGTGTGTGTGTGTGTGTGTGTGTGTGTGTGTGTGTGTGTGTGTTTGCCTCTCTGCTGCTTGTGTCCTCATTTCCTACTCTGTGTGTTTGCATTTCCATGTCAAAGTTTCTCGAATACCAAGGCGTGTTTTTATAATTATCATTATATACCCGGCTGTGACTTTTGGCACTGTATGTCAAGCATGTGTGTGTGTGTGTGTGTGTGTGTGTGTGTGTGTGTGTGTGTGTGTCGGCGTAGTTTCTGAGTTGAGAAATGAGATTTGAATGCTGTTCTGATTGCTGTTGTCTGCTTTGTTGGAATGTGTTACATCCATTTTAATCAAGGATTCATACCTACGCACAGTGTTATTAACTGTAGCAGCAGGTCCAGGCATATTTGAATAATATGAAGAAATGAGACGATTCGCCAGATGGCACATACACATGCACACACACACATACACAAAGATTTAATTACTAGTTATACTGTAGCTACCTACCAAATGACAATAGGGGAACATTCAAACATAAAATCATAAAAGTCATACGCAATTATGATTCATGCTTTCGCCATTTAGTACTTTATGAAATAGTAAGTTCAATCTTGAAGTTACAGTAAGTTGGTGTCACATTAACTTTTATTGAAAATGCAGATACCAAAAACCTTACTAAGGTAAGCATACTGTATATGAATATAACAAATACAGATAAGTGATAACATATTAATTAATATCTCAGTTAAAGTACAGCAATATACAAAAAAAGCAAACTAAAAGAAAATGTTTAAGTGAGCAGAATAGGAACAGCTTCTTCCCCTCTTGCTTATGTTGCTTCTATACAATCTCAATATGAACAGTCCCCTCGTTATAAATATTCAGATCCTGCAGTTGTTCTCATGTCTAAAGTGTACCAGACAACAGATTCTATCCACGTTGAGACGGCAACGCTCCCTGGCAACAGTTCTACCAATCGGGACCGAGCGGGTGTCTGCCTGAGTCTGTCTGAGTATCATTATGGGATGTCGAGAGAGAGAGAGAGAGAGAGAGAGAGAGAGAGAGAGAGAGAGAGAGAGAGAGAGAGAGAGAGAGAGAGAGCGAGAGAGAGAGAAAGAGTGAGAGAGGCTGCTTATCACTGCTTATAATGCAACATCATTCTCTGTGTATAGACCCCACTGGGTGAAGTTGTCTGCACATAGTCGGGATCAAAATCATCTTTACTTAAAAAAAATATCTCCCTATGATTCACACAGTTATGTAACAAACAGACAACTATGAAATGATTTGTTGTGGGCTGAATATTGTCTGGTATCTTTCCACTTGTATTCACTCAATATGCACCAATAATGTAACTCGTGGTCTGGCTAGGAGAAAAACTAAAGGCTCAATTTCAGGTTTAACTAATGGCACAATGCTGTCTGTGGCTATATAAAAATGACAATGTGAATATAAAGTCATGCAGAAAATCACATACTAGGGTTGGATGATGTGACCTAAAACCTGTATTATAATAACTTGTCACAATTAGTCAGATAATATTAAATGTAACAATTATTTTAATATACCAGTGCCTGATAAGTAATTTGTTGTGCAGGCTAACGCCTGATTTGTTTGTCCTAATTAATACAGTATGACCACTCCAGTTTTCTGGACTTTTGGACTGGACTGTAAGCCAATTGATTTGTTGAGCTTCTGGTTATATGTAATATTACCGTAACAATTAATCTGAAGTCGCCTGTTAGCTTGTCACTTAAAGCAGCTACAGTCAATAATTTTATCATAACAATGGATCGAATGACTAAGTGTAATGTGAAAGGGGTTGCTAGCAGTGACAAACCCAGAGATTTATCACATCATTGGTCACTCTAAATCTGCTGGATGTGTAAAAAGGCTACGGCTTGCTAACAAGTTAGCCATATTCAACTTAAAAGGTGATGATATTTCAGGATTGCATTCACAGCTTGTTTTCGGCACGTCAAGTGGCCAAGAGTGAGGCAGCGGACGCATCGTAAATGAACTGAACAACATCAATTCTACAAAGTAGTTTAGAATATGCTATATCATGTTAGTTCACAATTGTTCAAACTTGATTTTTAGAAAAATTTCAGCTCTCAATTTGATTATGGGTAATTCAGACAATTAAATTTGCATTTTGAGACTTGGATTGATAAGAGATTTATAATTTTAGTAATTTGATAAATCGGTTTATTTCCCAGCCATATCAAATACTATATTATTACCTACTGCTACTGTAATTAGCGGTCACCATTAATTTCCCCTGAATTCAGTCAAAGCCTCAACTGTCATTTGTGCAAAACGAACAATAACGTCCTCCATCCATTTTCTAGTGCAGGGACAAGGGATGAATACTAACATGCATACACGTATACACAAATATACATATGTAAATGTGCAGCAGCTTTGTGGAGGAAGACAGCACTGCAGCAAGTTAACAATCACCTCTTATTGCGCATAAAACTCACACTGCACAGTGGTTGGAGAGTTTATCAAACACAAAGTTGTGACAGAAAACTCCTGTAACAGTGGGGCTACCTGTCAGTTTAGCTTGTAGTCGTGGTGATGTGAGTGAGAGAAGACCAGACAGTGGGAAAGACTGAGGAACAGCATGTGCGTGTGTGTGCATGTGCGTTTGTGAGTGTGAGTGATCCTCCTGAGGCAAAGGCATTGCTAATGAACTCCAAGTGGCTGTGGGAGGTAAACAAACAAACAGTGGCAGCGGCTACTACATCACACCAAACTCCAGTGACTACTAGCACATACACGCAAACATATCAACCCACATACCCTTGAACATAACTGTAACACCTAAAAGTCATCATGTGAGCGAGTAAAAGAGATAGAGGAGGGAGAAAATTTAAATGAACATAACAGGGAAAGTGGCAAAAAGGAGGAGTAGAATACAGGAGATAGACGAACAAAAGGAGAGAGGACAGAGAGAGGGAGTGTGTGTGAAAGATGCAAATAGAAAAGAACAAGAGAGAAGTTGACAAAGCACAAAGTAACAGGGAGAAGAGAGTTAGAGAGAAATAGGGAAATTAGGTGGAATGATAAAGGTAAAGATCAAAAAGAGTTTCTCTGGATGAAGAGAAATTGTGGGAGACGACAATAATACAAAGAGGCCCAATATGAAAATGGTGAGAAAAAAAGAAAAAAAAAATCAGAATATTAATAGGCTAAATAGACCTGACTGGCTGTACCAATCATATTCCCATTCACAACTTGATCAGAATGGGCAATAAATTGGTATATGGTATAATTCAATTTCAAACAGTTGCATTTGGTCTTTGCTTTTCAAAGCAAGGCAACAGACTACGCCAAGTGGTATCAACAAACTGACACTTTGTTCTAATAAAAAGAGATTCCACCTCCACATTACTGACTCCAAAATGTCAGCTCCATGAAAGAGTCCTCCCAGACTGCCGTTTTCTGGGAAAGAAAATCCTGCTATGAGAACGAGGAAAAGGGAAGAGAATACAGTATAGCATGAGAACAACAGGGGAAAGCGTTAAAGGTGAAAGAGAGTTGGATTTTTCGGTAATACTAAGCTCATATTGCAGAACCACAGGGGCCTGCAGGTCGTTCCAGTTTATAGCAACACATAAGTGTGACGTTAGAGCGGCAAGGAAACTCAGGCCTAGGACTCACGCAAGACTGAGATATTTTGAACAAACACTGACACAAGACCGAAAATTCCCCCGATTTCCAACTTAAAAGGAAGCTACGTAAGCATCACAGGAACAAAAGGAGGGAAGAGAGAGTCCACCAACACAAGAAATCATTCAGGAGACATCAGCAGAATGAATGTGTGTATGTTAAGCCGCAGGATTTGTGTGTGCACACAAGGATACAGTATACTGTATCATGACTGTGAATGTGATATCTCTTTTTTAGGACGGTTTCTTACTAATAAATCCTCTATATGGCATCGTTCGCAGCTGCCATGTGACTGGTGGGCGTCCAAAATATAACATAGAACTGTACATTTTCCATGAGCCTAAGGGCCAAGTCATGTCAATTTTATTTAAATATAGCCCAATATCACAAATCACAATTTGCCTAAAGGGGCTTTACAATCTGTACAGCATACAACACGTTCTGTGTCATGGTTTTGGGTCTGTGTTTTGTCATTTCCTGTTTTATTTTGGTATTGTTCTCTGTAGCTTTACTTCCTGTCTGTGTGGTTTTTCCCTCCATTTTTGATTGCCCCAATTTGTTCCACCTGTGTCTTGTCAGCGCCCTCATCTGAGGGTATTTAAATCTATGCGTTTCCTTTGTTCAGTATCAGATTATTTTGGTCCTTGTGTCAAGTGTCCCAGTAACTTTATCCACTGCCCTAGCATTTATATTCTGTTGGATTGCTTCTCTGTTTCCTTGCCTGGATTCTGGACTCTTGTACTTTGCCTGCTCCTTTTTGGATCTATTTAGCCTGCCTGACTTCTCATGTAAGCTTTTGTTTCTATTCACTCTCCGTACCACATTCCTCTGCTTCTGGTGCCTGCATTCTTGGTCCTACTCCTGTTTTCCTGGTTCCCCTACTTGACACAAACTGACCATAACATGGACCCAGCAGACCAATCAGTTTTTCACTCTAGGAAATGGAGTTGAGATCTACCATGACTAAACTTTCTGTTGATTTAAGCAATACATTGGACTCTTAGGATCAGCTAAGGGCCATACACATTTTTGAAGGGACAATTAACTCTAAGCCCTGGTTTTTGGAAGCTCCAGGCATGGCAGAATTAGTCGCTGGACCTGAAACTTAGGTCATTCTAGACTTCTCGTTCATACTGGTTTTAGCATGGGGCCTACTAGCAACCTTCACTCCAGTCTGCTAGCTACTGGCATACTAACCTCCTGTCTGCTAGCAACCAACATGCCAGCATCCAACCTGCTAGCCCCCAGTCAATTAGGCTCGGGTTTGTGAGCCTGCAACCTTTCTGTCCAGAGCCGACTAAGTAGCCACCTGCAAGTCCTGAGCTGGTTCCACCCCAGAACCCATACCTAGGCATCCAGCTGGCTTTGGGGGGGCCCTCGCAGCGGTCAGTCTGATTTCACTCCAGCCTGCTACCTTTCAGCCTCTAACTGCCCTGAAGCCACCCTCTGGAAAGCTCCCCCCAGAAAACAGGGCTCCTGACAATGTCCAGCTCCCTGGCTTCGTTTCTGCTGGACCTTACTCTGGAGTCAGCCAGAACCCAGGTGGCTAGCCCTGAACCACCAGTTTCTTGCCTCTACCTGTCTTGGTGTCATCTTTGAGGAGTACCCCCAGAAGGAAGTGCTGATGCAACTCCTGTTCCTGATGTCCAGTTGGCAGCCTGACCACCTCCTGCCTCTGCTACAGAAATATCCAGTCCCTGTTCGACATCAATCTCCCGGTTTCCTAGCATCACTGGCCCCACCGTCTTTTCTGCCTGACTCTCTCTCCCTTCAGCCCAGATCTCCCATCATTAGACCCTGGTTTTGGTCTCAAGCAATGCCCCCGGCCTCCAGAAGGCTTCTGTCTTCACTGCTGGCATCCTGGTCTGGCCTCAAGAGGGGTTTCGCCTTCATTGCCGGTCTCTTGACTTGCTCCAGACATCTGGTCATCCTCCAGATCTGCTCTGCTTTTCTGTCCCTCCCCCAGGCCATCTGCCTGAGGTCTTCACTTGGTCCTTATTGCAAATGCTGTTCTAGACTCAATTAGTTTTAGCTAGTGTGCTTACCTACTGGCAACAGTGTGGATGCAGCTTTATAAATCAAGCAGCAGCGACATTTCTAAATATCTTTCATGGTACAAAGTTAGGTGTGCAGGAACAGATAATTGTCAATCTTGAGAAACATGAACTTTACTTGAAACAAACATCACTTGCCCTTGGCATAACAGTCGGGCGTGGGTTACTCATAGAAGCTTTTGTGGCATCTCAAATGTGCTCCCTCATTTACAAACTGATTGTACCATGAAGGAGATAATTGGCTATAGTTGATGCCTAACTTTAGAGCACCATGTTAATTTATTCTTGCAAGTACAATTACAAAGCAGGTGTGTCACTGCTGTGCTAGCGCTCCTGGCCACAAGACATCTGATACTCAAGTATGCTAAAACACAGTGAATTTGTGCAGTTACTTGCACTTTGTTTCAAAAGCACAGGGCCCTAAAACTTCATTGATATCCTCCTTAACATGACCTTCATCTGGGGACAACTGGGGCCATGAGATGGCCTGCTTAGTGTCACTGCCTGTCGCACAAGGACTACAATTAGATTTCACAGGAGGTCTGTATGTTTACGAGTGCATGTGTATCAGTGGTGACACTCCCTATGCATTTGTTCCAAATATGATTTGATTTCATGGTGCATGAAACAGTAACACATGGAGGAAATAAGTTGAATCAGTGGTGATCCTACACACACATACTATACAGAAACGAGACACCAAGTGAATTGTGTGGCTGAGTAAATATGCAGATTTTTTTGTACATACCAGATTTATTTTAATATTGATCTGTTGAAGATTTACTTACAATTAAAACAATCAAATGTTGCTTTTGTCTTGATTTAACAATAACTCAAGACGTCCTATTGCCCCAGCCCCTACTGAAAGGTGCTCTGTTGTGTTTTCTTGTAAACGAACAAAAGTTATGTTGACTTTCAGTGTTACTCACCATAACACATTGTGTGTATCCTTGAGGCCTAATAAACCCAATAAGTGCATTTCCTTAAAAACAATTATATTTGGAATTTTTGCTAGCTTGCAGTCTTCTTCACTGCCTTGGTTGGCGCATTGCTATGTTTCGTTGTGCATTGGTGCCACCAACTATTGATCAGTGGAACCGGCAGCAGGAATGTGAATTGAGTCAGACCCAAAACAGTAAACATTGCTCCACACCGCTCCTAGTGGTCAAAAACTTTACAGGATACCTTTTTAAAGGTGATCCTAAATGAGAAACATTAAGGAGTTTAGCATACACATTCTTCTTCCACTCATGCCTTTTACATGTAAGTGTTGCACTCTTTTGTCTCTACATGTGGTTGGTGGATATATTGGTCTTTATATGAGCATTGTGATCTTCGTCTATGAAGATTCTTAGTCATCCAGGTCAAATGCTATCTAGAAGTCAAAGCCAGCTGTTTACTGTTTCAGCACTCATCCAAGCAGCTTCATCGGTTCTATTGATGTGTGGGGAGTTTCCGGGGATTTAAACCTCAGTCTTCGTAATTTGTATTGGTTGTGGGAGTTTCAAGCCGATAACAGGAACAAAAGAAAATTGTTTGAAATGTGGTTTCTCTGACTGCTCAGCGAAAGTGACAAAAATTAATTATAAGCTATTTATCAGTTCCACAACCTCATCAATCCAAGCCCTTTTGACCACCTAAATGTAAGTCATCTGAAAATACCTGTATAGCTGACAGTGATAGAATGGCTGGTACCAAATTCCTATGCTTTTAGCTGCTGAAGCACGGATCCATACATCCGACTAAAAGGGCTTTACAAATTCTAGCCTTTTCTGATTTACACTGGTTCACTCTCCTGGGAAAAACAAAAATGCAGACTGGAGTCCACCATTTCATTTCCTTTTGTCATGGCCCTTATTTAACTCTATGGACTATTTCAGGACTTTAAATAAGGATGTGTCCAAATGGGTCCAAGTTGATTTCCTTTTACAGGGTTTCATAATGTTAGCAGGTCTATAGATTTTTACCTGTTGGAAACACATGACATGTTGCAGTTTAATTTCAGTGAAAAGGTCGATAGGTATTCACATGTTGGAAGATTGTGACAGGTTATGTCAGTGGCTATTCATCCAAGAACAATTAAAAATGGCAGATAACAGCTGCAGCAACACTGTCAATCAAATAGGGGCATGCAAGGTGAGACGAATAAAAAAAAAACAAAAAAAAAACCCACGTAAAATGAGGTTGTGCTCTGATAGGATTGTCACACCTTAAGTGTGAAAGCTGTGTTTAATTCCTCCCCAGGAAAACTGCTACTTTTTCCCCCTCATGAAGTATCTCTCTGCATTAAAAAAAAGGGATTCTGGAAGAAAGGGGGTCGGTGGGGGCCATAATGACGAAAAAGAAAAAAACTTGAAGGACAAATTGTATATTAAAGTTTCCAATGCATATAGCATTACTCAGTGAGTAAATGAGTGACAGGAAGAGAGTGACACAAGTATAGAGAGGAGTGTAGATATGGAGAGAATAAACATGCCATTTTGATCACCCTGCGCTGTCATTTCTGAGCTGAATGTTCTGCGGTGACACATGCGTGACATCAGAGCAGCCCAACATGACTGCCAGAGGAGCCCAGTGCAATGCAAAAATGAGGACACATCTTTCAGCATCAGTGCCCCACTGTCTACAGACAGGCATAAACAAACACATACCCACACAAAGACATACAGAGAGAGTGGTGCCCACATCGACTGAGTGGCCCATGTACATTTTTCAATTAGAGCAGACAGAATGCTTTAATTCATTCTCCTGCATGAGGGAAAAAAAAAAAAAAACAGTAGGGGAAAAAAATGCTGTTTGATGTCATGATCACGGTAGGTGAATCAAAAGAACGTCTCATGACATGCGGCAAAGATTTCCCATGATAAAAATCATAATGTTGTCTAGTGTTATAATGTATCATAAAAGACGGTTTGTTCAAGTGCACAGTAGTACATACACATTTATTTTGAGTGCATACATGACAACACACACACTATACTGTAGGTGTACACACAGGTACAATGTGCATGTATACACAGGCTGTCCATTTAAGGAAATGTACACACAAACACATACACGCTGGCCTGAGAGCTTC
>CM022482.1:17169451-17243951 GCA_011952105.1 Coreoperca whiteheadi | reverse complement strand
GGAGGATGGTGGGTGATTCCTGCAGGAGAGTACGACGAGACACCAGAAGAATTTAATCAGACTGATAATATTCTTCTGGTGTCGCGTCGTACTCTCCTGCAGGAATCACCCACCATCCTCCGCGTAAAAATCGTCCACATTTCGTGATATCGCTTCACGAAAGTTGAAGAGTCTAACTTAGTTTATCTGGTAGTTTTATCAACATTAACGCTCGTGCTGTAATGTCAGCGGATTGTCCGTGGTATGCAGCTGCCTGCCTATTGTACCTATAAAGGAGGAGAAGCGAGGGAATAATGCATGGTAAAACCTATGCGTCATACAAATCAGGCACTGTAAACATCAAGCCAAGACAGAGGGGGGATATATTTACCCGATATGTCGCTGTTCCATAAACTGCAGGTCTTTCTCTTCGGATAACCTATAAAGTTTGCGGGGTGTAAAAAAAAAAAAAAAAAGGAGCAGGCCCGGGTTTCCCCTCGTCCGCTGGCTCACTCTATCACTCTAGTCCTATCTTGGCCGCTCGTCCCCCATCTCTCTATCCCACTCTCCCTTTCTCTCTCTGCCCGCTTCTGTCCCTTTGCAGGAAGTGAACGCCGCTCACATGAACAGTATACGGACTGCAAGCAGCCTGACATCATGCACCACTCGGTAAAGAGTTATTTTTAAAGACACAGACATTTTTGGTAGGACCTGCCAGGTTACTGTAGGTACACTGTCCTACTGTAGTCTACGCGGTCAGCCGCGTTCGTCATATCGTGCGCCTTTACGGACACATGAACTCGGTGCACTCCTGCAGGCTTAAAGGTGCAGACTGCTGTGCTTTAGGTAGATTATAACGAACCCACCGGTGTAATGCGTTACGAAAAGGCAACATACGGGGCCACATTTGGAACTGCGAGTAAGGCAGGCGTGCCTCGTTGTGCTCCTGGAGAACATTTACATGTGTGGTCACCTCACGTGTCCTTATGTGACGACAGCCCAGGCTACATGATGCGCATTTGTGCTGTTCTGCTAAATTGTAAGCGCCAACTGCTGGCGGTGTGACCTCAAGTCAACTTTTCTTTACTGCAGGCATACAGTATCACAGTGCCCCAGCTCACTAAATCACGAGGCCTACTGTACTGCATGGTGGCAGGCTATTCTTCCTTAACATCTTTGTGATCACCAAGGTCACTCTACATAGGATGCAACATTATATATTTCACACTACCCTACATTCACATTTTAATATATTTTATATGTTAAGTATGTTACCTTTTCCTCACGATTCACCACTATCCCTACATATCCATGGCAGGGTTTGTCAGTATATTGACAAACTTCAGACTCATAGCCATACTGTGAAAGTCAAACATTATTCATTGTTACGTTTATCATTTATTCATTTCCTTGTAGTAATCTCTGTGCTTTATGTTTCTGTATCTGGGTTGGAATGTGTGTGTGTGTGTGTGGGTGAGGCCACATGTAGGAAGATACCTCCTAATTGAAACTAGATGTTCTTGTAATTGGGTTCTAGCCGCTCTTAATTGAAACCAGAAGTTCGTCTAATTGGGTTTGAGCCACGTGAACACATGAACATGGCATGATCTAAGCATGTTACATACACGACCTTTTTCCATTGGATGAAAGTGTTATCTTTGGGCAGAGAGCCAATCACAGTGGGGCTTTTTGTCTTAAAACATTATAAACTGTGCTGTAAAGAAAGTATTCAGAGAGACACTCCTGGTTGATTGATTTGTGGTAAGGTTTGTGGTCTCCTTGTAATTAATTGCAATTATATACTTCAACTCTTCTGAGTTTTGTTTTCATTGTGTGTTGAGTGCTTTCAGAGAATTCCCACAACAATACCACAACAAGGATTAAGCACTTGTATAAAAAGTAAAAAAGCAAAGAAAAGAGAAATGTCATAGTTTAATGTTGCAGAAATTTTCCTTTTTCCTAACTCCTTAATCATCCCCTTAATGACCCCTCAAATGTATCCCATGACCCCCTGGAGGGACTCGATCCCCAGCTTGGGAACCATTGTTGTAAGTGGTCCAGGTTAAACAACAGCAATCCACCATAATTTATTATCTGTTTTGCAAGTAAGATCTTTTCTGAAAAACAAGCATCTAGCAACTACAGCCATCAGATTAATGTTGAGTAAAAACGATTTTATTGGCTACAATTATAAATTCTGATTAAATGGATATACTGGTACAATGACCTAAAAACTGTACTTTTTAATTTTGTTTGTTTTTTACTGTAAACCCATTTAGTAAATATATTTAGTTACTTCCCACCTCCCCACTTATGCCTGTGCTAGTTCATTCACGTAATATCCCAATCAGTATTGTTACATCTGACATTGCTGTTTATCACTTCATGATATAACTGAATTATCTTTATTTATGGCATTATATCCTGTTCTATTTCTTATTTGTAACTTCTGTCATCTCAGCGTGTGAAAGTACTTCTATGTGAACCTGTGATACTTCTATATGAGCTAACTGGGCTGATGGCATTTGATAGAATTTACAATGCCATTATTGTACCTCTTGGTATTTAAAAAGTGTATGGTACCACTATAATATTCCTATAGGGACTATCATGTGTCTGCGGTACTCAGTGGCGAGTTTATAATGATCTCTTTGTACTTAGGTCTATGCCATTAGTACAATTACATTCTCATTAATGTTTATAAGGAAATTAAAGATTTTTTCGTTATGGTTCATTGTTCAACCAAACTAGTAAAACTGTAACTGTAGCCTAATAAAATAGCAGCTGATTTTGTTCACTGTGAATGGGATGAATGAAGTTGACATGGTATGACACACTTCATTTTACTGCAAGCAAGTAGTTGTGTGAAGTAACCACTTTCTAATTAATTCTCAGTGATTCAACATAGGCTCTTTAAAGCGTATGCACAGATTAATGACGCATCATCCTGTGTTCTATATTTTTCATGAATGTGGCATTCAAGAGTTCAAGATCTGGACTGGAAGAAGGTAACCAAACACGGGAGAGGCGTCAGTGCTGATCAATGGACAGGATGCAAAAAACGGCAAGTCATTCAGACTAAGGAAACAACTTCAGCTTTTTTGGGGGGGTTTTTTTTCAAAAAAGAAGAAATGAAAATCAGTAGGCCATGACTTTATCACCAAGCCTACCTTTTGTACTATATTGACATCACAAGACAATTCATGTTCTCTAGTTCTCCTCTGGTGTAACTGGGACCCGCTCAGAGTATGAGGCATATGATGTGTTGATCCTCAGAACAAAAGCTTTTTGTTGCCCCTCGTTTATCCATTTACAGCCTGAGGCCATACCAGTCTCAAGCATGTCTTAGTCAGGCCACTGTGTCGAAAGTTCATATCTAAACATGGTGTGCTGCTAGTTTCCAGCCTCTGTTTCTTGGTTTCCTGCACTAGCTGATGATAAACAAGCTGATGCTTGTGCAAGACAGCAAACATGCAGAATTCAAATCCTCACAATTATACCAGGTTAAGTGTACAAAGCTCATATCAGTGCTTCAACCTGTTGTGCCCGTTAGATCCCGTAAGCATACTTCATGCCATGTGGAAACGAGGCTATATAAGGTGATTGGGACACAGCCATTTCCATTGTTATGCTTGGCAGAAACAGTGGGGTCTAGTTGTGGCTGGTGCTTGCGTGCTGGAGGAAGCTAAACAGAGAAGTCTATCAGAGCAGCTCTGAAACAATGTGAAGGGCGACTGATGGAACACTTGACCCAAAGACGTTCTCAATTTGAACTCTCACACACTCTTATGACACAGCTCGAGGCATGCCATCGCCTGTGTTACTCAACACAGTAAAACACATCCACTTGGCTATGCGTTTTAAAGCAGAAAACATTTCATCAAGACAAAATTTATTTAATAACTTTACAAAAAAAGCTGATGTTGATGACACGCACACAATGTTCCCTTGTTTTTTGGTCACTTTATCCGCCATAAGTTACTCTATATCGGCTTCATCTCTGCGGTACATGTATGTTTACATGATATTGTGTTTTGTTTTTTTAAACACGACATTATCGAAATAATCTCAACCTGGGAATCACTGTACACTTTTGCGCTTGGAGCCCAACTCGTGTTTTGGCACAAATGACTGTCTTGCAGCCAGGATGCACATCAGTCATATGTTAAGTCACGTATCCATGTAACGCTGACATTCACATTTTCCATTATTGTAAACAAATGAGTTTCTAGTCAGGACTCCCTTTAAAATTAGTGAAAACTGTTTACAAATGGCATGAAAATAGATATTTTGACCCTATTGGTCTCTTGAGAGTCCTACATGAGGACTCACCTCTGACTCTCTTCTGAGACTGACTTCATGCATGTTTTATATTAAGCGACCAGGGGGTTTTCTCTGATTTATACAGGACCAACAATTTTAAAAGGACTGTACACACAGGTGTTACACAGATTCTTATTGGATTCTATCATATCTGAAACTAAACCAATAAGATTTTGAGTCGACATCAAAAGGGTCTTTTTGACTAGAGCAGAAAGTGATACAGAGCAGTCCTACAGGACTAAAGGTGTATGTTGTCCCATAACGTCACACAATGCTGAGGTTACAGTTGTGACGCATCCACATCATACACTACGTTTCCTCTGTCGCTCACATTAGAGCTACATGTCCACGAACACCATGAAGCACCAGCCAAGCCCCCCCACCAGAAACATGGTGATCTGCATGCTGTAGATGATCAGGTCATTGAGCACCCCGAAGTCCAGGCGCCTGTGCCCCAACAAAAGCAGGATGACCGACAGCTTGTACTGCAGCCGCAGGAGCACGCGCACGCTGACGTACTGCAGGAAGAAGAGAGCAGAGAGCGCCACCCAGAGCAGAGAGGTCAGCAGACTGCAGCCAAAGTAGAGGAGGAAACGGAGGAAGCTGTACATGCAGCGTGAGCGCAGGTAGAGGTCAAAGTTATTGTACTTGGTGCGCACTAGCTTGGAAGCGTGCGTCGACCCACAGGCCGAGTGCATGCAGGTGGTGTGGGGGCCATGGAAGCTGCGCACCCGCCGTGGGATGGGGATCACAGGCATGGGTGGGCTACTGAAGCCCAGCACAGCGCGCAGGAGTACTCGGTGAGCGCTGCTTCTGGGGAGGCAGTTAGCTTCATTTGGTGGTGGTGCGAGAAGGGGCTCTTACAGGAGCCCAGGAATGAGAAGCAGCTGCTGGAGCCGTGTCGGTCTGCTGTGAACTCCAGCAGCAAGGCCTTCTCCTTCAAGTGCAGCAGAGTTCTGTGTAGAAATGACATTGTTACTGCATGTTATTTTCAAAATGCACGTGCACACATTGTTGCAAATCTAATACTAGAAATGCAGGCTTGTACATACGTTTTCTTAAGCTGAAAACAACATACTATAGTACATTTTAAGAGATGTCCTATGGCTGAGCATGAAGCTATCTTTTCTGTTTAAATGACAACAGCATAGCTAGCACACAGCATCCTGTATTGCCAATGGTAATCTCACATGCAACACTACGGTGTCTTCCTCCTCACCAAAAAAGATGGGTGTTTGATTCTGAGACGACAGGAGCATTGCATCACATTATAAACAGTTGTCTGCTACATAAACACACGGGATTTTTTTGTGTTTTTTCGATGCACTGTTTAATGCCAGCGGAGAGGAGGCAGCGACGCAGAGCCGGTGCTTGTACGTCCTGTCGCAAAATATACGAGTCATCCTGCTATGACGACAGCTGCCGCGTTAAAGGGGAAGTGCTCGCTTTGGTTTTCTGTTTAAAATACTTACTGTTCATAAAGCATTACTCGGGGATTATTGTGTGTGTGTGTGTGTTTCTGTGTGTGTGTGTGTAGGTTTTCCACAGTGCATTGGGAAATAAAAGTCAGATGATCTGAGTTTGCTTAGGTTCAAAACTGCATTGGAAAAATGTGTGATTTTCCCTAACGTTACTTCCTTACAACAAAGGTCAATTTCCCAACCACTTGGTCTACAGACCAATTTTCTACAGCATTAATGACGTTTAAAAAACAATATGCAATTAATCATCATGTCCCCCCAATACCTCAAGCTTCGTGGATATGAGGTGCAGTGGTGGAAGAGGCCTATTCAGAGCTTTTACTTTAGTAAAAGTACCAATACAATAATGTAAAAATACAACTTAAGTTAAAGTACAGGCATATTAGCTGTAAAATGTACTTAACGTATCAAAAGTGAAAGTACTCATGCTGTAAAATGTCCTGTGTGACTGATATTTTATTCTGTCTGACATTATTAGATCATTACTGATGCAACAATGTGTGAGCAGCATTTTACTGTTGTAGCTGCTCTAGGTGGAGCTTGTTTAGCTAGTTCAGTCCAGTGATTTCCAACCTAGGGGTTGGGCGACCAGATAAATCTGAGGGGTCGTGAGATGATAAATGGAAGAGGAAAGAAGAAAAAACGAAAAAAGTTCTGATACACAAATCTGTTTTCATCATTTTTTTTGTTAAATTTTTCTCTAATCTTTGATTTTTTTCTAAAACTTTGGATAATGTAACCTCTTTGGACTAAAAACAATTATTTAAATGAAACCAAGTGAGAAGTTTAGAGGGGAAACCTCTCTTTGCTGGAACTGCTAACTACTCCAAGACATTTAAAACAAGAGACAAGAGATCCTATCTGCACACTGAGGTCACAAGAAAAACAGTGCATTGTATTGTGTAAACTTCTCATATGTTTTTTGACGTAAAATCTTAATCTGAAAAGTAACTAGTTACTGGAGCAGTTGAATACATGTAGTGAATTAAAAAGTAAAATATTTCCCTCTGAAATGTAGTGGAGTAGAGGTATAAAGCATCATAAAATGAGAAAAATAAAGTACATCTACCTCAAAACTGTAGTGTGAGAGTAATATGACCACAAATACGCAAGATTCATTAAAACATCAGATAGATCATATAGAAAATAATTTACAGCCAAACACTTTCTGATTAATTCCAAATACTTGGAAATATTTATCACATTATCTTTTAATCATTATTCCTTGCATCACCTATCAACCTAAGAGGGCTGTGTAACTTTTCTTACATGTAGCAGCCAAAGTAAATTCGTATGACTTATACTGTACCTGCAGCAGTTGCTGTAAAAAAAACCGAAGACATTGCAAAGGTCACATGTGCATATTTATTCATGTGTCTGTAAAACTCACACAAGGTTGCACAGTGCGTTCACACGCATGTCCTCGGAAGTGTGTGAGCCACATTAACGTGTTGTAGCCTCTCACTCTGTTTATCAAGTAACCTTCATCGGGCAGATTTATAGGTTGGTCGAATGATTGCATCTCAGCTCTCTGTCAGCAAGCTAGATGGCAGCAGGTGACTATAAATCACAATAAATACAAGGTTTAAAAAATAAGTTTATTACAGTTGTTAATAGAATGTTGGATCACTTTACTGGGAGTTTAGAGGTGTATTATGCAAAATTAGAAAAACAAACTTCATGATATTTAATCAAACATACATAAAGCTGCCACTGAGGCTTAATATATTAATCCCTGTACTTTGCTTTCACATTCTAATTGAGTTTAGTAATGAAATCCATAGCATAATCATTTTGAGTGGCAGCCAAAGTCTGAAGTCAGATGTGGCCATAGAAATGAAAATATCTGAATTTATTAAAATGGAGAGTATTTTCTTTGTCCACAAGAGAGCGCCCACTGTCCAACATAGTGGTCTGGAAGGAATCTCTGTAGGAGATACCTTTATATTGAATCCTGGTTCACAATCATATCTCATCTGTTCTCATTAAAAGCAAAGTGTCATCTGCTAGTTCAGTCAACATTAAAGCTGAAAGAAAAAGCTGTGGCCAGAGGCAACTGACTGCAGCCTTAAAATCCACTTACCACCAGCCTTCTATATTCAGTGTTTTGTCGACGGTATTGTTGCACGATCCTTTAACTGAACGGCAGATTAAAAGTATTTTCCATGAAGGTTTTCGGATAAAGAGTTTTTGAACCTCAGGGTCAACTCAGCGCATGTGTTTAATTCATTGAAAGAGCTGCTTTCATTACTTTCTTTTATTTGCTCATGTAATGTTATTGCCTCTATGTGAACTTAATATTAAATAATCACTTCCATTTCTGTGACAAACAACATTTAACCAATGCGATGAACTGGTGCAAACCAACCCGAGGCCTCACCTAACACACTTCCTTTCAACAGGAATGTTTTATATCTTTGCTCTGAATTGGATTTTTGGATCTTTTGATCACTTTGGAACCAGAACCTGCAGGTTGTTTCACCATTTTCTCCAGCTGAGGTGATTCCATTTGGCAATAAACTTTTCCACCTGTCCTCCTCTGTAACTCCCTTGAGAGGTGTTGTTATAATGGGCTGCACAATTTTTTGGTTAGAAGATTAATGGTGGCCATTTAGAAAAAAAAAAAGACCTTGAAGGTTATCCTTGCTTGCTTGTCAGGTACTGAAGAACTAGATTCCTTTCTCGGGGATAAATGATGTTGGCACAGCAGGAGAGGACACAGGTAGATCAAAGATAAAGGACAAGGCATCAGAATGCTCTCCATGTCAGTTCACATTTATGTTGGCCAAGTGATGTTCAAACATGAGCATAAAAAATATGCAAATATGGATTCGTTATATCAGTTGAGGACAAATCTTTAAAAACAGAAACTTGTAAAGAAAAAAAGGTTCTAGGTCAGGAGAAATGTCAAAGGAAAGGTTTTAGTTAATTTGGTTACACTTTTATTGTCTAAGTGCACAAGTTTAAGCATATACTCTTGACGAGGAGACGTCTTCAACCTACTGTTGACCAATGCAGATCAGCTGTTTCTTTTTAATGAGTCTTAATCACATGAGTTGACCTATTTACAAAGCTCACTGATCAAACAGAACAAAGCAACGTTTGAATTTAGTTGTGATGCTAAGTTCAAATTGGTGTTTCACAATGGGGGATTTGATATAATGCTCACAGGAACACAGGCCAACAGTAAGTGAAGTTCCATTGCGTGATTGTAGTTTATATGTCAATCATACAGTACATAATATTTGCAGAGAGCCATCATTCCCCCCCCCACATTTTTTTGTATTGTCAAAAGCATGTTATTGCATTTATTATCTCATTTATTCATGAGAATGCAATGAGAACAGTTAGATAAAACTATCCTTGTTGGATACCTGGAGATGAGCACATGAGAGGAAACATTTTGATTTTCCACCACGGGAGGGAGCTGTTTGTTCAGGTTTCACTCCATGTTTCACACTGCTGTCCAATTCAGGGCTTGAGAGCAACAGCACATTCAAGGGCATGGCACCAAGCTATCTCTCTTCCCTCTTATATAGGCGTATTTGAACAAAATCCAGCTACATTATTGCCGTCTTTGATAAATGGACACATATAGCACCAGCAAAAATTCCACTAAATAGTGCCAGGTTTAGATGGTGCCTTTCCACCACAGCTGGTTAATAACAGCATCCAAGCTGGGGAAGCTCCTCTGTCTTGTACCATTATCAAGAAAAACGATATCAATAAAGTGGATGCTAGTGATTTAGGCATCCAAGTGCCCTTGTAAAGCATGTATACTGGTTTTAATCATGCATTATGGCAATATTATTTTCTCTTCCAAAACATGAAGACCTTTAGAGTATTGCCTTATCTTTCCGAAGGTTGAAGTTGGTCAGTGAAAGTAGATTCTGTGTAGGTTTTAGTTACTTTCCAAGTTTGAAAGTAGCTGAAGAATGGTGCTTTAAAATGTCATTGCCAAGACTACTTGCCCGTTCTCTTACAAACTGCAGAAGGCCAAATCTACTTGTAGCCTTGTGTAGTGGCAATTGCAGTCCACAGCTATCCTCTCCACCCCCTCAAACTTTTGCCAATACATTGCCATCATGACCCAGAGTGTCTAGAGTGAGCAAGATTAAAGGGGCAGCATGTCAAAATCCTCTTTGACTTCTCCAAATACACTTGGGCTAAATCAATTAATTCATTAACTAAGTAGAGGTCACAGCCAATAGTTGAGCTAAGATAAATTAAATCAATTAGTCGGGGCTAATAAGATGAGGGAGACTTTAATTAGTGAAAGTTTAATCAAAGCCATGTTTGCGCTGTGCTGCGTTTTGAAGCAGCTCACTAGATCTCCTATAGAAAGATCCATTAGGCCTGTCAGACGAAACTTTGGCCACACATATGAAAATGTATGTCCCCGGTGTTATGCGCTCCATTTTAATAATCGGAGTTTCTGCTTGTTTTTATTTGTCTCTAATGAATGTAATGCATGTGGTTGTCTGTCTGTCCCCTCGGTATGAGCATGTTTTTCTGTTGAGGAATCAAATTATTCGTGAAAAACTTAAAAAAAATAAATAAATAAAATGAAAAGATGAGGAAAGGGCCTAACTCTTATCCACTTCCAGGACAGTTAGGTGTGCAGAGGATGCCAAGCCTCTGAGAGCAAATTAAGTACCCAATTAAACTAATTAAAATAAAACATGATGCAGGCAGTGGGGTCAGGCCTTTGCTTCCAAGTTTCTTTGCTATATAAAGTTGAATTATTAAGGAAATAACTCCAAGCCCGTTCAAACACTTTCAATCTCTTTCAGTGTTTTTTTCTTATAGTTTCATTATCTCTTGTGCATTTGTGTCTGTTAAGTGCACGCGTCTGTGTGTGTTTCATAATCCTGTCAAGCCATCTGTTGTCATTAAAACCTGCTCCTGTTGCACCATAGATCCCAAGTATTCATCTGGCCAGATGTTACTTTGAACTATTGTATCTCAACATTTTGCTGGTTGTTTTGCACAAACCCCTATGAACAGCTTGGTCAAACATGTTAAGGTCACATGTGTCACTGTTGGTTTCTGTATTACTTTGAGAGGAGTCACACCTTGGGGAAATGCTTAAGTTTGGAATATAAGAGTGTTTTCATTGACGCAGTTGCTTCCTATTTGGTCTGTCCTGTCTGTCTTCCTTGACCCCCCTCTGTCCCCAGCTGGGGACAGAGGTTAGTGTTAATCCTTGGCATAAGGGGGCTGGGTTGAATTGTCAACTAATGTGGAAACATCTGTATGGTTGGATGAGAGGGTTGTGAAACTTGGCCCTAGAAATCGAGGAGGGGGTGTTTGGGGTGGAGGACTGTGACCAGTGGGAGTAAGTCTGACCAGTGTTAAAGGTACAGTATATGGCTGGAGACGAGAGGGATAGTGGGAGCCAGAATGTGGCCTTTCTTCAGTTTCTTAATTGCACTGGCAAAAAAAAAAAGCATGCTCGAATGAAGACTTTGTGAGTGTGTGTGCATGTGAGTGTGCAACTTCCCATTTTACAAGGCAGAATAAAGTCAAAGATCATTCTAACAACTATGGAAGTTTTGAAAAAAACATTATCAAAGATTAAAGATACCTATATTAAAAGTTAAACGCATCTTTCAACAAATAAGAACATTTTCTTGGCCACAGGCTGATCAGGATATTTCAAGATTTTTTTTTTTTAAACTTATCTTTACTGCCAATTTGCCAGCACACACAGCTGTTAAAAACCCATTCCTCTTCTTGTTCATCATGAGCTCCAATAAGACCACAGTCTGGGTTTTGTGTTTTGCATATTTTGCACATAGCCCCATTTCTTTTTGCATATAGCCATTAATATGCAGGGATGATTTAGAGGGCAGGGGAGACTGGGGGATTAGGCCTGATTCTGTCCTCACTGGGGGGAGTTTGAGGAAGGAGGAGGTTTACATCAACAAGCCCTGATTTATGTTGGCGAACAGATGGCGGAGAAATTGCTCTGTTTGGAAAAGATGTGCAATTAATTTCAGTTGATATTCTAGAGAGAGAGAGAGAGAGAAAATTGATTGTTGCAGAGAAAGAGGGCTGATATGACGTTACTCTAGAACTGCCAGGGTGAACTTTACTATCATTGTACGGTAATAATCAGGTGATTCTGGAAGCTTTTCTGAAGTATTGGGTAAAGGTTTCTAGATTAATATAAATCATAATAGACCAGAGTGCGGTGAAAGCACATGACAGTTTGTTTTGAGCAAACTCTATCAACTCTATCATTACTTTTATCTTGACGTTTACCATTCTTGGTTGAAGCCAATGCAGTTTATTGCAAATGAGCTGTGTTAATGTAAAGTAAATGGGACACAACGTGTGGCCAAAGGCAGTTAGACCTCTGGCTGTTACATTCACGTAACAGTTAGTCGTCTAACTGTTTTTGGATCCTTATATTTTTTGCTATTCTAGCAGTGCTCTAAGGGCTTGTGCAGTCATTGCCGTTCACGGCTTTCTGCAGCTGTGTCAGACCACCAAAGCACGGCAGACCCTTTACTTTGCATGTGTGACATGAAGAGTTGACTGGCTACGTCCTTCACAATTTTAATCTGTTTTTGTTGGCAGAGCAGTTTTAAACAATAAAAGGCAAGAACAGAAGAGAGTAAGATAAGTAGACTGGTTGGACAAAGCGGTGCAGGTAAATTGCAGTTTGCGCAAACCTCAAACACCCATGCGATTAAGACATGTAGCCCCTTTCTTGATTTTACTGTGGCATTCTGGTCATGAGTTGATTGTTTTCCATGTAAAATCCCATACACATCTTGAGACATTTCCACCATCTGGAAAAGCAGCAATTTTATCACATTAATTCCTCTGTTTTGCACATATCATCTACTGTACCAATTATATGATATGACGCTGTGATTCGGGCATGTCTGAGAAGTGACATTGAGCACTTTTGGTACAGGTGCTCTATGGGGGTTTGGTTTGAGAACTTTTTTTTTAATCCTGCTTGAGTTTTGCCTGTCCACCCCACAGTGACTGGAATGACACCCCTGATATAAACCCTCTTGTCAATTAAGGATCCATACAGTACCATTACATCAAATAAGTGGAAACATGATACAGTTACCACATACTGGATCTGATCAATGCAGCCCCTACTGCCACTTCCCATTTACACACATAACACAGAAAGAGAGAGCATTTTACTATATAACTGATTTATGGAGATTCAGTCTGCAGAAACATATTGATCCACATTATGGAATATGGTGATTCGGCATTTTTATGATTAATATGAACAAGTGGTCCCAAATGTAGTATTTTGTACATTTTACACAAGACTAAGAACTGTGACAGCAAAAAGATAGTTGTGATTCCAAAACAGCCTAGCAATCCTATTGTGTTATTGTATTGTAAAATGGACTGATCAAGGGCCTGTTGAGTTTAACAAGCATGCAGAGAGAGCAAGGTCAATGCTAACGAGGGCCCCGCAGTGAAAGGGGTGCTAATACAGGCAGTTAAAAGTGAGATGGGTTAGAAACCTAGGGTGTGAGATAGGAGTGGATGTCGGTCTCTGTGTGTGTGTGGACACACAAATAAAGAGTGCAAGTGAAAGCATACTAGTGAGGTAAAGCGCGAACCACTAGCCACCATTAGCCTGATTGGCCTGAGAGGTCAGCAGGGGTCAATTGATGGGTCAATCACATTGTCGATTTGATGACCTGACCACATTGGTTTGGCAAATAGAGGGCTGGACGCTGGACACACTCGCTCTCCCTCCCTGCGTCTGAGTTATTGTGCATGCCGAGGCTAAGTTACATTAACACAGAAAAATCTATCCGATCACTTATGCTGATTTATGCTGGGACTGCACTGCCCTGTCAACCCTCTTGACCAGCTTAAGAGAGAGCATTTTTAATGCAAGAAGATTTATGCTGCAGATTACTTCACAGTGGTAAAATATGAGTGGACGAGGTCTGACATCTGAGCAGTGTTCTCGTGTTGGATTTTTTCAAACCAGACTCGGTAACGGAACGTAAAAAACAAAAACAAAAGAAGACATCTGATATTTTACGTGTGACGTTTGTATAGATCGCTTTCTTAAAACAATTTCACTTCACTTTTTTAACAACATATACCACTATTGTCACTCAACGTCTCGTCACAGTTGCATCAATTACAGCCATGAATTTTAAAAAAGCCAGACCTACATGTGATTTGAACCAAAACGTGGCCTAGATAGAAAACACAAGATAAACGCATCAGTTTTCGAAGCCTGTCTCCTAATCTGTAGCAAAGTGCCAGGAGATCTGCGTATCTTTATCGGTGCCCCATTAATGATACAGCAAGTACAAAAGTACCCCAGCTCGGATACCACTCTTCCTTTAACCTGCCAAATCCAGATCCGCCTGAGCCACCAGAAAGAATACCTCCACATGCTGCACCCAGCGACATGATGTCATGGGTGAAAAGGTTAAGGGTCAGGCAAGCAGGTGACCTGACCTCATTGCATCATTGCCACCAACACAGCAATGAAAGGATTAAAAGGGGGGAAATAGCAAAGCCATTTATGTAAATTCAAAATTTCTTCCTTTTTTGTTTGTTTGTCTGCCAAAGTCAAACCGAAATTTAGAGGTTCTGTAAAACAAAATCTCAATCAAAATCACAACGACATTTGTAATGACGCAAATTACTAAAGATCCAGATATGGAACATAACCTAACTCAACAATATGTGGGGGGGGTAAGTCCATATGTCTAAATAAGGAAGGTGCAGTTTTATAAATTACATAATAACATTGTTTATTTAATATTTTTGTTTTAAGTAACCCTTAATAAACACTATTTCCCATAAACTCCACACCTTGGTGGGTTAGACATCCACAACTTGACAGAAGTGAGTCCGTGGGTGAGTCAAGTGGCCATGGCTATTGTTCAGACACGTCTGAAGAGACAGAAGGCTGAATGGTGTTTTAGACAGCAAAGTTTAAAGGAAAATATTTAGTTGAAAACTGACATAAGAAGACAGCGTTGCTGAATATTATGGATATGGAAGAAACCAAGTTACGATGACGTAAATACACGCTCTGCTGCGCTGGTTAATGTTTATGCGAGCTGTAGTGATTTTGTATACTAACAAATTAATAGTTTTTTGTACTTCGTTAAAGCATGAACTGATTACAATGACTTTATTAGACCTTCTTTCCTCCGTGTGGGTGTTAAAACCAAAACAATGATCTGAAAGACGCTATGAAGCTGCATAGAGCTGAGGGGAACTGTAAAGTTGCGCATATGAATGGGTCACTATGAGCAACCTGTTTCAGATCCATGTAGTGTTAATATAAAAATATGAACTATAGTACCTATAAGATCACAAAAGTTTCAGATCACGTCCTGCAGAAGCTGCTAGTTTGTCTTATAATATGGAACCCCATGCTCAGAGAGACTGCATATTCACAGAAGCCAGTGAAACAACAGAGGTGACTTCAGCTGTCCATACCTTCTCTGTTTCTTGCGTAACCCATGTTTGCTTTTCGTTTAACCTCTCTTTCACATTAATTTAATTTCATTTATTACTGCTCTGCCATCACTCATTCAAGTGGCTCCTTTCCTCCACTATCCCTCTACATGGCAGCGAGAGTTTACCTTCTGCTTAGCTGTCCATACCTCCATATCTCCCCTCTCACTTACTCCAGACTTCAGCAGAGGGCTTTAAGTATCTGAATTGGAAGAAAGAAACAGTATTTATTAGAATTTTTCTCCCTTTTGGTATTTCACTTTCGAATATTTCACGTGAAGAGGAAAAACAGTATTACATCTTTGAATAGCAATACTGTTACATCTTCTAAACCCTAAAAAGTATTAGCGAGTGAAGCAAATTAAACAAAAATCAGGTTAAGGATATCAGTCCTCCCGGCTGCCGTTTTTACAATAGCTGTGTTCAGCAGTGCTGCAGATCAGGTGTCCAGCTTCACACACGGTGACCCCAGGTTTGCAGGTTTGCGGTTACCTCAAACTCCTCCAATATTAAACACAGACGTCTATTATCTGCAACTGGTCTCCTTTTACACGGGAACACACATGCACACACGTACACAAGTGTCCGCCTTGTACATGTGCACGCATGTTTAGTTTGTCTGTGTGTGTATGTGTGTGAACTAAGGACAATGGATGGGCTCGCAATGAAATATTTAAGAAAGAGCAGCACATAGCCTGTAAGGTGTTAGAGGTCACATCACCAAGAGAAAGAGGAGGAGAAAGAGGAAGAAGCAGGTAACATCAAACTTTGTGGTTATGTGCTTAAAACTGGAATGGTCCTGGCAACATTCACTTCCTGTCTTTCCTGCAGTTGTGTCTTGCTCCAATGGACATCCCTGGTGTCAGCTTTAGCTTTTAGCACTTGTGCTTTATCTTAATACCTGTGACATTTATTCTGTCCTAATCTCACTTATAAATGTATATGGTTTTCATTTCTTAATATCTTTGAGAGAAACCTGCCTTTCCTTGAAGTGCTTTGTGATTTTCTCACCCAACTGTTACAATTACAATTACTGTTTTAAAACAGCATGTTATTGTTTCACTTTTATATGTTTCCCCGCATTGAGATATGCTAACACACTCCTCCATAAAAAAACAAATAGCTATTTTCAACTTGCATGTTGTGTGTAAAAGCTGTATTCGTTCAAAATCAGCATTTCCTACCACGATAGTTAGTTCCACTACAATTCCAAGCATGTAATAACATTTTCATGCTACAAGAGCAGACTTGCTTCAGAGCTTGTGGCGGCTTATCCTCCGCAGGTGAGGTTTTGTCCCAGTCAGCTTGCTACAAAGAGCGTTTAGCCTCTCCTGAATAATCCAATAAGAGCATCCGGTAGATGGAGACCTGGGGTTCGAAACCTGAGAGCGACATCTGACACATACACAGAGGGGACCTGGGGACTGGACGACTTCAGGTGGTTGGTGGTGGTGGTGTGGCTTTTGGACATGTCACCTAACCCACAGTGCTCTCTGCCCCCCTCCCTCTGCTCCCTTGTTGATGCCTAAATGGGGCAGAGAGGGTAGCAGTTGGAATAAACACACTCTCTCACCTGGCCTTCAAGGGGTCCAGTTTCCACCAGAGAGTCTCTGGTCTGTTTTGGATGTCTTTCTGTGGTCTGGCCTGATATTTTTTCTGTACTGTGTGTGTGCATCCGTATTTGATTTTGCAGAAGAAAAAACATGTCGAAGAAGAAATGCTAAAAGAAACTCTGATGACATTTAAAAAAATATATTTGCAAATCAAATAAAATGAATACACACAGGCATTTGAGGAATCCAGTGCACATTTTCCACCAAAGTACGTCATGGTTTGATCTACCCGTCACAGAGGTTCATGTCCCAGCTGTCAAGCGATCACAATTACTGTATATTTGTTGGCTACCTCTACGACTCGCCCTGAACGTGGTGCTCACTAACTTATCGCCCCGTCCCTAACCTTTCTGGGCAGAGGGCGCATCCATCATCTTAAAGTGCGATCTATTCCGGTCCACCTTCAGTCAGGAGGGGAAAAGCCTGAGCCAGCGTGTGTGTGTGTGTGTGTGTGTGTGTGTGTGTCGGCACAACTTATGGACTGTCAGCACAAAGTGCAGAGCCTTGCCAGAAACTGACAACCACCGAATGACTGACAGGGACATTGCAGGACCTTTATGTTCCCTATATATGTGTGTGTGCGCATGTTTGTATGCTTGTGTGTATAATCGTGCACATTAAACCTCCCTTCAGTTATATTTCTCTCTTAGCCCTAAAGGATCTTTCTATTTTTTTTGCAAAGCAATGCACAGAATCACCACTAATCATTATGATGGCCTCAGCAGTGTCACCTAGGAATGGAATTGTGGCAAATTAGACCAGCCTCCTTTGCTCATTGCTACAGTAATGGTGTTCATCCTTTCCCAGGACTCCTATAATTTTTCTTTTTACATTTTAATGTACCTCAATAAATTTTCATGTCTTTATGCCCAAAAACATATTAATTTCCCTCTTGGTGACACCAAAAGCCATAAACAAGTTAAAATTATGCTGTCATCTTGCTGCTTTATCAGTTCAAGTCTGTCACTGTGCTTCTCAGTGTAGCTCTTATTCTCAAATTTTCTCCTACATGACTCCTCCTCCTTCATTTCTCCTTTTATACTCAGTTTCTCTCACTTTCAAATATTCTCGCCTCTTTTTCTTCTCCCTCTCTGTACCTTGTGATCCCTCTCTCCATCTCTCCCCCAGCCGACCCTCCTCTTTCCCATCAGCACCCAGCGGCTGATGAATGCGTGGCCTCCTATTGATCGCGATGGGTGATGGATGATGGCTGGGAGATGAGTGATGGGGTGCAGGCAAAGGTGCCAATAAGGGGGCAGCCAGAGGGTGGGGTCTCCCATACTGGCGCTAATGGGAGAAGACTAGGGGAGACGGCCGCTGTGGCAACTGCTCAGCCCCGCCTTCTCAACCCCAACCACGCGCAGTGCTGCTTTTCAGCTCTGCTTTGCATTTTCTTCCCACACACAGCATCTATGGGTCACATTTTTATGTCCTCTTTGAGATAGGCATTGTTTTGTATCCAGTGTGTGTTTGTGCAAGTATGCATTGCGTAATTGCGGCTGCAGAAAGTGTTCATGTGTCCTGTATGTATGGCCATGAGTGTGGGAGGAAAACAGAGGGTTAGGGTGTGCATGTGTGTGGGTGGTGGAGGAGAGAGGGGGAGTGGAGTGCCCAAGTGGTGGTTAGTGCGAAAAGATGATGGATGATGGGGCAGGAGGGGAAGACTGCTTTTCAGCTCCAAATTGATATCCCAGCAAATGTTTTTGTCTGCTGTGAAAAATGGTGCCGCAACTCTCATCTCCACTGCCCCCGTCCTCCCTCCTCCCGCTATGGTCTCTCTTCAGGCTTCTCTCTCTGCAGTGAATCACGCCCTGCAATCCATTTCCAACACCCAAAGCTTTACTTCCCGCTCCCCAGTATTCTGACAGCACCTGATCACTGCACCAGCCTCCTGGCTTTCTGCTCACATTGTATACCTGGCTCTTATTTCCTTGTTGCCATAGAAACCTGCCTTGGATTATTGTTTATCACCTCTCATCATTCATCCCTTTCTTTCCCTTGCCCTCCCTGGCACGGCATTTAGAGAAAACTACCTATCAGTTGTAGACTATTAGTGTAGCTGTTGGGGGTGGAGTGGAAGAAAAAGTAAAAGTCCTCCAGGGAGAGGGCGGCTGATTCTCTGATTGAGTGGGATGATGTAGAAGTTATAGAGCCATACAGTTTAGAAAGGCTTTGCTGTACAGACTTTTCAAATGTAGCCTTTTTAAAATATAGTTCTGGGGAATTACTTCACATGGTTTTAAAATATGACACATTTGTGAAAGTAGATAGTTGAGAAAAAAAACACTAAATATCTTTTTTTGCAGTGGCCTCATCAACATTCATCGCAAAACAAGTGTGAATTGAAATGAAATATATATAATCAGTGACAAAGAATGCACCAAAAAGAAAATAAATGACATTGATTTAAAAGAACATCCTAGTGTGTAAGCAAGTTTTAACTCTTTAATGACAAATTTTGTACAGCCTTCAAATTTTGTAAATAATATAATATAAGTATTAATATATTATGAAATATTTAATATTTAAATATTATATAGAAATTGCAGTTTAATATAGCCTGGGTCTTATCTTTGTAGTTTTAGCTTTCACTACTCTCAGTAATAATAGCATTGTACTCACCAAGTTAATTGCTTGATCTGGAAACAAGGCGGCATTGGTTAAAAGAAGTCGTGTGGTGCACAAAATAACACATTTTGAAGCTTATTTGGAAGTGAAAACGCAAAAAAATTATTACCCAAGCTGTGCATTGTAAGACCAACTTCCTGGTTCAACTTAGCGTACTTGCGTTAATTGTGTACAGCTTTTCTGTGCAATGAGAAACTATTACTGACATTTCAGGTATGTTTACTTCCGTTTTACCTCCAAATAAAGGGGTTAAGATATTCTGGCTAAAGTGTTTACAACCTCTCTGATCATCTGACTACTTGTTTCTTTCCCTGTTGGACTTTGCTGTGGCAATGTTGCCACATTCCCAGGGATTGCTTTTGGTGAGTACAGTATTATCATAATTGATAGAAATTCTAGCAAAATCTGCAAAAAATGTGTTTTTATTTAATAGTCTATTTAGGTTTTCATTTAGATTGCTATGCCTTTGCAGTCTGTGCTGGTTTAAAATAATGCAGGAAGGAGTGACACATTCACAACGTCAGATGGCATAATTGAAAGTGTTCTATGCTTTATGGTTCTGGGGAAAATCAAGTGTTCAGGATGAGAAATGAGAGAGCAATGTCAGGAGAAAGGGATGAGAGAGTAGAGAGATAACAGGGGGATAACAGGAGAGATGGGGATGAGCTCACTTCTTTTGCGGTGCTTAAGGAGAGAACCATCTGCAGGAGAGATTGTGCCTCAGATTAGGAGTGAGGCGAGGCTCCAGTGGAGAGGATTACGCCTGCGAAACAGAATAGGACAGAACAGAACACTAATAGAGGACAATCCAGTTGCCTGGAACGAGCTCTGCCACCCACCCAGGAAGACATATAAGCAAAAGGAAACAAACAAAAAACTAATACAGACACTTAAACATACATATTAAAAGTGGATTTTAGAATTCTTGGAATCAACAGCAAAGGGGCAATGGGCCTAGAGCAATATTTGGAGGACAAGTGCTAAATATTCGCTTATGCAGACATCATAAATCAGGCTCATGATTTGTCACCCTGACTGTTGTGCATCTGGAACACCTCGTTAATTAGTTTTTTATGTGAACATTGTTCTAGTTCTATCATCACTAAACATAACATTAACTAGATTATTAGTAAATGAGTGAAAATGGTGCTAGAACTTCACCAAATGCCTTTATACTATGACGGACTATGTAAACTGTCCCAAAAAACATGTCTATCTATATCTGTCTTCTTTGTTTTTTTATCAAAAAAGTGAAAAATGTAAAAACTGCCGAGTTTTTTCTTACACTTACAATCTCTAAATCTGAGGATAGAGTCGGGCTAAGTTTGGCTCCAGGATATGTCGTAACTCTAATCCTAGTTCACTAACTGGGCTGCCCAGTGAAGGGGCCAAGAAGCCTACTCCCATAAGACCAATCTATCTGACATCTGGGCCTCTGCCTTTCTCTGGGCTCCAGACAGATGTTGGATGATTGTTAAGCTCCCAGGGTTCTTAGGGAAGGAGAAGTGAGAGTTGCCCATGGTATGACAGTGATTATCTCTATGTCAGTCAGACATGTAAGCATGACAAACAGGTTTGTAGATGCTGGGGAAGTCTTATCATCTGTAAATTGAAGGCCCATTTTAAGATCATGTGGTGAACTTGGTTTTGGACATATTATAAGATTGATGTTTCAATATTATGCCCCTTACTGTAGGCCTATATGGCACTGATGATTTTTTGCGAATTTTTAGCCATGCTAGTGACGTGGCTCTTGGGATAGCAATGTCGGTCTGTTGATTGGTTGGTCAGTAGGCCTAAACCACTTTGAGCCAGACTGAATTATTTCAAAATCTATAGGATGGAATGATGATATATCCTAATGGTGACCCCCTGACTTTTTCTCCAGCATCACCACGAAGTTGACATTCATGGTTGTGAAATGTCTCGATTGTCTCAAACCATTAAATGAATTTCCATGAACTTTTCATGAAATTCCTGTCCCTCTCAGGATGAATTGCAATAACCTTGTTGATCCCTCAACTATTCATCTAGTGCCATCATGAGCTCAAAATATGAATTTGTCCAATACCTTGGTGTATGATGGGGTGCACGGTGGCAGAGCGGTTAGCGCCCCTGCCTCCCAATAAGGAGATCGTGGGTTCGAATCCCAGACCAGACCATGGCCTCCCTGGGTGGAGTCTGCATGTCGTCCCTGTGGGTTTCCTCCCACGGTCCAAAGACATGCATTAGGTTAATTGGTGACTCTAAAATTGTCATCCTAGTGGATGAATGTGTGCGTGAATGGTTGTCTGTCTATGTGTCAGCCCTGCGACGAGTTGGCCACTGTCCAGGGTGTACCCCGCCCAAGGCCCGAAGCCACTGGGATAGGCTCCAGTCACCCGCGACCCCGAACGGGAGCAAGCGGCAGAAAATGACTGACTGACTGACCTTGGTGTATGACCAAACACTTGTGAACCTGTTCTTCATGATCCTAGTTGCTCACTGCTCTTTCACCTGTGACTTATTGCATTAAATTACTAGTTGGTCTTTATTACAAAATAGGAAAGATCTGATTAGTTCATTTAACTAACACTAATAGTTCTAAGGGGAATACGTTACGATAATAAGCACAGCCTTTTCCCCAGATTAAATAACAAATGCTGCTTTAACTGAAATGCTTTACATTTAAATTTGCCTGTTATCTTACACATTTCTCTAACCCTTTGTTTTTCATGATGGCAACATATGGTTCAAGATTAAGTGTAATATGTTCATTGAATAAAGTTATGGTAATGAATACATGATTTGCTGAGAAGCAAATGTTATATGAATTGAATTGAGTTGCATCCCCTCTGTAGATAGGATTTTAATATATTTAGATTTGTATTATTACATTGTCATCAACACATTTGACTAGTTCAAATAAAGCTAAAACAGCAAGGGAAGGAATCACCACTGTCACGCCCGCAACAACTCAGGCAAGCTCGCCTTTACCGCCATATCAGTGTCAGACGCCGAATTCTCTGTTTTCACTGAGCAGCTGAACCATTAAATAAAACCCGCAAATGTCCCCAGTTCTCCCATCATGGATATACTCGACAGTTGCCCCCAATATGTATCCACGAATATGATTTCAGTCCTAAGGGTCAATGCCAAACGTCCATCTTATAGTGTGGGGAGACTGTTTTCTACAACAAACTGGATTAAATGACCAGCACTTGTCTGAACAACTTGACTTAACTGTCACTGGAACGTGAGCAGGCAGGTTCGTTGGATTAAGATGAAATCGTCTCCATATTCAACTCCAAGCCATGCCACCTGCACCAGTGGCTCCACCACAAGCCACCCATAGTAAAATACAGCGCTACGCATATGCCAGCCATCGCCTTTAAATGACAATAAATACCGTGGTCAATATTAATGAATATATTGTCTTGAGATTACTGTATTGTTTGTCACCATGTGTTGGCTTTGCATTTAAGGCGGTTAAGTGAATAGTTTATTTTGAGAGCTTCATAGTCACACATTTACGCCGGCAAAGTGCATGTAAGAGCCTATTATGTCAACCCTGAATCCTCAATACTTATGTTTCTTTAGGTTTTAGGTATCACCTTAGTAGATTTGGGTTTGGAGGATGATCATGGAAAATGTAGACTTTGAAAAACAAAACAAAATACATAGGACTATCCATGTTTTGTTCTGCCTTCACCAGTGCTCTGTGTTTAGGGGTAATTTAATGAAGTAGTTAACATGGTAAACAATATTAGCATGTTAGCATTGTCATTGTGAGCATGTTAGCACGATGACATTAGCAAGTAGTTCAAGACAATGCTAAACACCACTAACACACTCTGTTTAGACTTAATCTGCCTTATTTTAATGGCAAATTGCAAAAACAACAGAAAAACAATGGGCCGAGGACAATAAGAACTTGAGGGATGACCGTTTTCCAATTTGTCTTGATGAATCTTAAATACCTTTAGCTGTTTACTGCACAATACATGTAGTAAAATATTAGTATATTATTTATGGATTTAATCAAGTCAGTGGACAAAAGTCACAATGTGCATCTGTTGGAACAGGCAAAGGTAACAACGGAGTTCAGGTCAGAAAACCCGTCTGCTGCTTCATCACATTTAACTTGACATCAGTAGGCTGTTTTCTAATGACAGAATGACCTACTGTGTAAGTCATTCGTTCAATGTAAACATGCTAAAACTCCTATCAGGATCATTTTCCTGCCTCTGCTAACTTTAGCACTCTCCTCCAGATTTACAGTTGGGGGGTCAGATACCTTGTTATTCTCAGTCTAAACAGATTTATGGACTTTGGGTGAGTCTCTCTGGTCACCCAGTATGTAATTAACGCATCACTAAGAATACACACACACACACACACGCACACGTTTGGACAAATTACACAGATGTACAGATGCAAGCGTACACTGTGGTTTTCCAATCCAACATAAATATAAATGCAATGTTAGTTGAATATTTTTGGCTTTTCACAGTGGAATTATTTCTAACTGCAATACAGCAAATAATGTATGCTTAACCATATCAAATACATTTTAACACCAGCCACAGTACAAGCCTGCGAGTAGTAGCATTAGTGTTTTTCTTAATTAGTCTATATTAATGCTGGGAAATTTCTCTGAGCATGACATGTATTTAAAACAACTTTGGAGTTACTGTGAGTCACATTTCTCCTTTTGGTAAAGGCCTGCTGCCCCATACATCTAGCCCATGAACCAGGCACGTTCCACACTATTGTGTCAATATCTGCTTCCCCTTTGAATAGTGTGTTCATCCCCTCTCAACAGTATATCGTTACCCTTCATGGTTGGGGTAAGGGCTTTGATTAGTTTAAGGTTAGGTGTTGTTGAAATTGGTTGGGGTAAATTGGGTAGAAGTTAAGCATAATAAAAAAACAAATGGTTGAGGTCAGGTTAAGGTAAGGGGAAACACAAGGCAATTGGGTTACAGACTTCAAAGCGGCTTTAATCAGAATTTATGAGACAATGTGAAATGGGTCTCTCGTAGTGATGAACCTACATAGAATTATTACCTGAATCTGCAGCTCCCCTTGGCTTTACAGAGCTTTATAGCGAGTTTCAGCTATTTAGTTGTTTAGCTGTCCGGCCTGCAACCTTACTGTCTTCGTTCACTCTGCTCGACCCACTGAGCACCAAACAACAGACAAACACAGTTAGCGACTAACTGGTGAACATAGTGGAGCATTGAGCAGCCACAGAGCTGGATATTTCTCTCAGGAGTTGGTAGAGACCAAAAACAGAGCTAAAAGAGAGTGAATATTGGACTCACATTTGTCAGGTGACCAGAAACACGAGTCCAAATGAATGATAATGTTACTCTGTAACTGCCGGTTGTGTAAATAAACTACTGTTTGCTAACAAGTTTGCCATATCAACTTAAAAGATGATATGTCCATTTTGTTGGACATTTCTGCTGCCTCCAAGTGGCCAAAAACCCCACTTCTGGCAGGTTTAACACATCACACACTTCACTTAACTGAATGCAGAAACACTGATATCAACCTGCCATCTAACTCCAAGTAGTGAACAAGCACGTGCCCCAAATGTCAAAGTAATGAAGCGTAACTGGGATTAGTAACTGTAGCGTATTTATTTATTACTGAATTTCAAATTGTAGTTCTTTGCACTACTTGTCACTGAAAAAAAAAATCACATTATTATAACGCATTACTAGGGCTGCACGTTATGGTAAAAAATCATATAGCGATTATTTTGACATAATATGATTGCGATATAAATCACAATATCATTTTTGGATCACAATTTTCATTTTCACTGAAAAAAACTATTCAAATCATGATGATGTGACATTTGTTGGGGTCTTTGCCAAACAAACAGGTCTTACATCTGGAGAACAAGATTTGTAGGCCAGGGAACCTCTGCAGCACTACAGTACTTTATTATAAAGTACTGCACATTTTACCTTTATCAAAAAAATGTGCAGCTTCTGCGATTTGGATACTGCACTTGGCCATATTGCAATTTTGATCATATTTCTATTAATTGTGCAGCCCTACGCTGGTCATGATTCCACAGTACACGTTTGTTGATTAAACTGTGTATCTTAGTTTATCTCTGCAATTACAAAGCATTCTATCAAATACTGAATAGTGCTTTCAAGCTAAAATGTGTCATTTGTATTTGTACATGCCACAGTCCAGTTCCTAAAGGCTACATACAGTAGAAGGCTAAAAGATGCTGAAACGTGAACCCACCCTGTTCACCCCATAATGTCCAGTTGTCTCTCTATAATGGCGATGATATAGTTTGATTGGTGGATTAAACACTTATGCCTCCCCTCAGTTCGCCTTATTGATTTTCCCCCGTGCCTACCCCCCACACCCCTCTCAACCCCCCTCTTAAAGGTGAGGTGGATGCATGGCCTGATAAATGGCAGAGGATTGATTCGTATTTAATTAACAATTTGTTGGAGACTCTCTCTCCCTCCCCGCTCTACTCCCCATCCCACCCCTCTCTTCTTCTCTCTATAAGGTCTCAGACGGCTTGTGAGACACGCAATGAGGAGAGGAGAGGTGATGCATGGGTAATTTATAGCCTGATCGATAAGTCCTGGCCTAACATCTACACTGCCTGGATATGAGGGCTGGAAGAAGTGTCAGGGTCCACAAACGAGGAAGAAGGTGAACGTGGGAAAAGAAAAGCGTGACAGAAAGAGAAAGATTGATAGAGGCAGGCAGAGACAGGGATGGGGACAGAGGCACAGAGATAGCAGTGTGGAAATTTTCAGAGATTGAGAACATAATGAAAATGGCAAGCCACGGCATGTTCACATGCTAAAATAAAGGTGAGAGAAAAAGATGGCTGTGGCTGAACTCGTGCATAAGACTGATGGATGCCATGAAAACCAGAAGAGAAGTGCATCAATGATAACACTGAGAGGGGATGACATGGTCAAGAACATTAACCAAAAAGTGAACTGTCTAATTAGGATAAATACAATCATGAGTAAGTGAGTGAAAGAGGGACAGAGGTGAGATTAGTTTAGCACTAATCTCTGTGTCAGTCTCTGTGCAACTCCACATCTCTTCTAATACATGGTATATAAATATTGAAGTTGGAATTTCACCTGATCAAAAATGGGGGAAATGCAACTAATTACTGTTGTGTAGCAGCTTTTTGGAGAAATAAACCACCATACTAGATTTGCAATCTTAGTCAATTTGAACGAGTGCTTTAAAGGCAAACTACTGTGTGTTAAAACAGTGTCTATTTCTTGTCGATTTATTGATTAATCAATTGAAAGAAAATTAATCTGCAGTTATTTGGGTAAATGATTAATCATTCAAGTAATTTTTCAAGCAATACAAGCCAAATATTATCTAGTTCCAGCAACTCAGTTGTGAGGATTTGCTGGTTCTCTTTGTTTTATGTGACAGTAAATTGAATCTCTTTGGGTTGTGACTGTTGCTTGGACAAAACAGGTCATTCTAAGACACACCCTTTGGTTTAAGGTAATTGTGATAGGTGTTTGTCACTATTTTCTGACATTTTATAGAGCGAGAAAACGATGAGCAGGTTAATAAATAATGAAAGTAAGCTTAGATGTTGCCCTGTTTTAGTAATATAACACCGACTATACCTCAGGTTTGGGTGCTGTTATTCTGTGACACATCCATCAGGGGGCAATGCTGAGTTTAAATCCAAATGCTCTATGCTCTGCTATCAGCCCAAACATGCAGAGCAGACAGGAAAAACATGAAAAACACCTCTTCAAGCCAACTTGAGAAACCCATATATGTATCATCTGTCTGCACAGCACAATGAAGCCCTCATTTTGATAAAATGCCTCAGGAGAAAACAGATACTCATAAAAGCAAGAAAAGTAAAAATAAGATACAAGTGTTTGCATGTTTTCAGAGAGGGAACACATCCATTTACCCAGAATAAACCTGGATCAAGGTTTGCACAAAGACAGTTAGCCAGTGCTGCCCCCCACCCCATTCTGTATCACTTGATCTGGACACTGAACAGCAACCCCTCCCCAGTCCCACACATACACACACACATAGACGAAATGGGCCGCTGAGTGGGCACAGTGCGGGATGTGACCGCAGCATTTACAGCCCTCCCCATTAAAGTGTTTTATCACATATCTTGTAATGCAACACATTAAGGGTTGCTGTTGTTATTCCAGCAAGGTCATTTTTACCCCTTTCCCCTGCATCTTACAGTTTACAGTCTACTGTCTCTCTCCCTCTCGCTCTCTCTCAGCTTCTCCTCTTTGCTGTTCTTAGCACGAGGCACACCAAGGCATGATAGTATTATTATACTCATAAAGGTGTAAACATCGGGATAATATACACATGTAGGAACAGCAGAGGGCTGCATCGTGACAAGGTTATCTGTAGCATCGCAGCATCTGCCCCACATTCACAAGCAATGGTTTATTTGTGCATCTGTGTTTGTGTCTGTGGACACTTTTTTTATACTTTGGTTCAGTCAATATGCACATTTCTTTGTTGGGGAGCTTATGTGAGATGTGTGTGCACTAAGTTTCTGCTCACTGTGTGTAATCAAGTGTGTTTGCGCAACTGTCTTCTGTGTCATCGTTGAACTGCTTTTGAGCTTATCTTGGGATTATTATCCTGTGCCAGACCTACTTTTACCTTTTTATCTGTATTTTTAGCCCTTCTTTTATTCAGCTTTTTCATTCAGTCATCATTCTAATGAACACATATATGTATTTTTTTTATTATTATTCCTCCCTTCATATTTAAATCCACAGGCTTTTCTGGTAATCCTATCAGTCCAGCCTTCCCCCCAAACCCCACAACTCTCCTCCAGCTCCAGCGGTAATAAAAGAAAAGCATAATCCAGTGTTTAGAAATATGAGATTTGCTTGTTGGAATCCAACGAGCCATGTTGGATTAAGGATGGCCTAGGCTGGCCCAGAGGCGGTGGCTCTGTGCCCCCTGGTGATCATGGCTCTGGATGGATGGAGAGAGACAGGGAGGAAAGTGTGAAAAGCACAAGTTTGGATAGTGTAATAGTTCCAGTTGGTGATATTAAAATTAAAATGTTTCTTCATGTTTAGCAGTGATCAGATCCTGGCAAAAATCAGTGCATAAATGAACAAAATAACATGTTTTTTGCAAATAGTTTGGTTCAGAAATACAAATATGTTTTTGTACCTCATGTAAAAAAAAAGACGAAAATTACCTTGTGCACAGATGTGTCTTTGATTTTTTTTCCTTCTGTGCAAGTGTGTGTGTATAGTGATCGAGAGAGAAAGTGTGTGTGTGTCCATGTTATTTATGGTTGCCAGGATTTGAGATGATAGAACAGGAAATTGGGCCGCTTTTTCATTTTTTCCCTCTTCCTATTTTACTGCACCCCGCTCATTTCTTTAATACCCTCTAAAATGTAAATCCGTATGCACACATGCATCCTGGACAATGCCCGATGTGAATTTTATGTAAAATGTACCCATAACTCTAGTCGACGATGTAACATATGACTTGATGTAATTTCATTACGTAAAAGGGTTTTGTGTTTGTTGGTGAGCGGGAGGTGTGTGTTTGTGTTTGTGTGCTTGTGTGTGTGTGCGTGTGTGCGTGTGAGTACGTACGTACAGTATATGTGGTTGGGTGTTAAGAAGATAGAAGAAGTGATTATTAGTAAAGCCTTATGTTTGTGTCATGCCTCTGCGTACTGTATAGGGTCGAGGTTGAATGTGTGTCAGCATCAAGAGCACAGAAATGCAAAGTAGGCAGAGGCATTAAATAATGAGGAGAGCCTTTCATTGGCTTTAGAATAATCCAAGCAGTTTTTTGTTTGCAGATTTTACCGTGCACTTATGTTGGTAGGCAATCTACATATGGGACTGAATTGAAAGGTCAGATTCCAATCATTTCTAATATTTTAAGTAATGTAAAACAGAGGCTGATCTCAACTTCGATAAACCTTATGAGAAACATAAATGAAGATTAGAAATGGGCTTTGTTTTGTTATGTATAGTTTATTATGATGTTTTAAAAAAGCACTTCACTATACCAGGAATACCATACAATCACACAAATTGTTAAACGTGCCATTTAAAGTTTTGTGTAAGAACATGTTTTTGTGTTTTGTTTTACATCATTTCATATTCTGTGTTTTTTTTATATATGACATACAATACAAGCCATTTGGTATGTCACAAATGCTGCCTAATTACATTATACCAAAATAGAAAATAGAAAACAAAGCACACTGTACAAAAATCAGGATGAAAGTGACCATAATTATGTCAGACAAAATCAAAGCATACAAGTGGCTTATGCTTTTTTAAACATCAATTCAAAATGTATTTAATCCATTCAATCATCTTCTTCACCATTTTCATAAATGTATCCCAAAACCAAATGTGAAAAAAATATTATTTATTATTTTTTGTCTGTCATGCATAATGTATCTTAATCAGTTTGTCTGTTGACTTCATGAATGCAACTTCTTCCAACTAATAGATATCAGGAATTCTCCCGATCAACACCTTCGTTTCAGATCAATTCCCAAATGTGTGTATGAATCTCTTCAGTGTGTTTTTATCACTCTGCATGTCCCTGTGAATGCATGTTAATATCTCTTCATGCTGCCCTGCTTACGCCATACTTCACTTACATATATGTCGTTGTGTGGATTTAATTCAATTAGTGTAATTAGAGGTTGAGTTGGACTGAGTATTCTATCTTTTCCTGCACTGTTTTTAACCCATTAACTGTTTTCCCTCTACCTCCATGTGTGTGAAGCAGCCCACTTTTCAAGGGGTGATACACTGAACTGTTTCAGGATTGATAGAACAGATTGTCTCTCCTTTGGTAATCTGAAAAATACACACCAAATCAACGTTTGCAAGTTTAACAGAAAGTTGTGCCCAAGTGTCCTTTTTGGATTTTCTTATGTATTTGAGAAATATCTTCTTGGAAGGTCAGAAAGTCCCCTTGTAATGTAACTATGGCTGCTGAAACCTGCTGCAACTGGAAACTCGTCTCTTACCTTTGAGTATCTTTTATATATCCTTTCTCTCTCTACATGAACAAGCATTCATTGGACACACACTGCACACATATGTAAACATCGAAGCCCATACACAGATGCAAACCTTTTCTTTTATTAAGGGACTGCCAATCTATAATGTGGAAATCATGCTCTGCTGATATTGATCCAGGTTGCAGGGGGTGGTGTGCTGTTTTAGTAGCAATGGCAACGGGACCGCAAGAGTTTGTACATATATATTTGTGTGGTGTGTGTGTTTTTATGTGTTTCTGTGAGTGTATAAGCTGTACCAGACACTCCAGTCTATTGGATTGAGATTCATTCGCTATTTAAGGGTCAGGGTTCGGGCCACGTGTGCGCTGCATGCCTCACTGATCAATACCACTGCCACACACCCTGCCTGACCCCGGCATTTTGTCACCGTAAATCCCCGAGCTCCCTTTTCTCCTGTTCACCACCCCCCTCCTCCTTATCCTCCTTCTTTTGCTTCTTGAGTCATTTAAAGAAGTGATGGATTCAATGGGGAGCACTTTATAAGATCTAAATACATTTAATGTAGCCGGGAATGGCCCTTTGATGGCTAATGCTCAGAGATTCCAGTGATGGTCTTGTCTCAGGAGGGATTTGCTGAGGAAGGAATTTTGAGTTCATCCTCTCATGATGACTCGGTTTGTGTGAGGAGAAGGTTTTCTATGTTGTGGGACAATGTACAGTAGAGCCTGATCTCAGCTGGAATTTGTATTTTTTTTGTGCAAAAAGAAGTTTATACACAAAAAGCTTTTACACTGAACGATGACCAAAGAAAAGTTATTTTGGTTAAGGTAACGGTGATATTATTAACCAATAAAATTGACCCCAATCTTGACAAAAATAATTTAGTCTAATGTTCAAACCCCTTAAATGAACCAAAAACTAAATAATACAGGTGCAAATATCCCTGTTGTTGTTGTGGTCATTTGATCAAATTTAAATTTCTTGTAATGTAAGAAAAAATAGGGCTGTAATTTCTCATAGGATATCATACCAACACTAGTATTTTCTAGGGCTACAACTAACGATTTTTTAAATTATTCATTAATCTGCTGATTAATATCATGATTAATCGTTTGGTATATAAATTGTCAAAAGATTTTCAAAAATGCTCACCACAATTTCCCAGAGCCAAAAGTGACGTCTTCAAATTGCTTCTTTTGTCCACCCAACAGTCCAAAACCCAAAGACTCTTCATTTACTATCATAAATTATAATGAAAAGCAGCTAATCCTTACATTCAAGAGGCCGGAACCAGCAAATGACTGAAATGATTAATCAATTATCAAAATAGTTGGCAACAAATTTTATTTCGATCGACTAATTGATTAATCGACTTATCGTTGCAGCTCTAGTATTTTATTTATATATGTGTGACATAAAATAAAATGAATGGCAATTAGTTAACTGACAAAAACACAGTGTTGTCAACGTTTAAGATGATGTTTCAAGGCCTCCTTTTTCTGTCTTTTAAAACCATTAAATGCACACACACACACACACATTCATTCACATCCACATGCATTGGCACAGAAATACACACATGCAAAAATGAAAACACGGCACAGTTGCCCTTCCTTCGTGTCCTTCACACATCCTTCAGCCTGCTCCTCATTTCATACAAAATGCAAACATGGTGCCCCTTCACCTCCCATCACTTCTGCTCTACATACCTCCCTCCCTCCACTTCTCCTTCCTTCCTTCCCTCCAACCTTCCCTCCATCTCCTGGACGACTGTGGCAGCCGTCACACCGCACAGACATGTCTGCCTGTCTGCTTTGATGTAGTGGCATAAGGTTTGCCTGATCACCAAGGTCAGGGACGAACAATCTATTCAATCCACTCATTATTATTAGGTATATAAATAAATTTGGACGGGAGACTGCACCTTGAACTTTGAACCTTTACCCGGAGCTGAAATTGATCTTTTCACCATTTTTTCCCTGTTGCTTAGTGAAAAAAAGATGACTCTTCCTCAACGTCTCCAGCTCTCCTTCTCGTGTGGTCTTTGGTCTGAGTGGCAATGAATCCATTAACTGAATGAGATGGATGCAGCCAATCTACATATGTAACATTCAGAAATACAGTTTCCATGAGGACAAATATTTTGTTCCACTGTACAGTTCGACAGATGTATCAGTTTACCAATGTATGGCAGTATATTGTTTTTTTAATTTACACAAAGGATAAGAATATTCAACATTTTTAGTTGCATTTTAGTTATTATTTTAGTTGTTTTTACACAGGCAAAACACAATGTATATCCCACCAGCTTTTGTAATATTTTTATATATTAAAAAAATGATACAGCTAGGTGGCTGGGTGGGAAAATATTGTGTTAAATCCCCATTGTGTAAAGTTGGTTAAAGTAGCACCCCAAACACTGGACAGAAGGTGAGAGCAGATAATGCTGTCCTACAACATTCAGGTTTGGTTACAACGTGTCATATTGCTTTGATTTAAATAGACTTTGGGAGAGATTCCTTTCAGTGCTGTTGAAACATGCATGGCGGGCGAAGTCTTTCAAAAAAAGACCATACTGCAGTGATAAGAGATTAGCTCTGTATGAATGTTTATACATGTGTGTTTGACTGTATGCGTGTGTTACTCTCTAAGTTTCACCCTTTTAAACCACATAAACCTTTTCAGATACAGTATCTAAGCTTAAAATCACAACATGGAAGGTGTGCAGTGTGCACTGTCCTGTATTCTGCTGGTAACAGTAGTTCAGCGTCTCCCTTTTGCTTTTGTCCCTGATCTCTCCTCACCCTCCCTAACCCCCAGAAAGCAAATTATAAAATCATCGAGAGCATGATGAGATTGCTGCTCGGTTATTAATCTTCAATAAATACATCTTGACCCAGGGATTAAGTGTATGCCCTCTCCACCCCCTTGTCCTCTCCACCCACCGCCCCCCTCCTACCCGAACACACACCACCCTCGCTCATCTCTCCAGAGATCCTTTGACATGAATAAAAAAAAAAGAGGGAAGAAAACAACAGCCAAGGGTTGAGGGAGAGAGGTGCTGGAACAAATGTTCCAACCTGGATTGAGTGTTGGCGACTGATGGCGGCGACCTTGGGGGGCGTTCGGGCTGAAGCGGGATTACTTCTCCTCTCTGGGAAAGACAAATAGCATGGCTGGACACAGCGAAATAAAAACCTGTGCACTCATGTTCAGGATAGGTACAATGAATGAACTTACAGATGTGCTATTTTTCAGATGATTACAACATGATGACATCTCAGAAAGTTTGAAAAATCATTATAACATATTAAACCAGCACTTTATTCAAAATCCAACTATACTCTGTAAGTAATTAAAACAAATTAATTTGACATGAAGTCGAACGTTAACCAAAATCATACTGCAATTGCATATGATCACAAAGAAAGGAACTCACTATCTATCTAAACACTGCTGTTTTGGCAGATAAATCCATAAACCTTGACCTGTATAATAGCACTGCTAAACTGTGGTCCTGTTGTTGCTTTATCGTGTGACAGATGTCTTCGTCGTTTTGTTAGGCCTAATGAGAGAAGACCAGCTCCTGCCACATGTTTCTGGCCTCATTGATTACCTGTTGTCCCGCAGATGCAGCACCCAACAGGGATAAGCAGGGGCAATAAGGTGAGATCTTAGTTGTGGATACAGTTGGAAAATGTAAAAAAACAAAACAACCGTATTGGCATTTTTTGCAGAGAGTTAGATGAGAACATCTTTCTGGGTGCATTTTTACACATTGAGGTTTAGAGGTGCTTGTAGGCTGATTCTTTATTACCTTTGGACAGAGCCAAACTAGCTGTTTCCAGTATACTAAGCTAAGTTAAATGTCTCTTGGCTATTAGCTTCATATTCAACTGACAAACCTCAATCTTCTCATCCAACTCTCGGCAAGAAAGGAAATAAATGTGTTTTACAAAATGCCATACTGTTTCTTTGATGAGAACATTTATTGAGATTTTGTGAAAAAAATAGTAAATTGGGCAAATTCTTAAAGCTTTAGATAAAGCGGCTGTGGCTTGGGGCGCGGCTGTGGTCTTGTGGAAAAGTGGGTCGTCCACTAAACGGAAGGCCAGCGGTTCAATCCCGGCTTCCCCCAGCCCACGTGTTGAAGTGTTCTTGAGCAAGGTACTGAGCCCCAAATTGCTCCTGAGGCTGTGCCATCAGTGTATGAATGTGTGTGAATGGGGTGAATGTGATATGAAGTGTGAAATCGCTTTGAGTAGTTGGAAGATTAGAAAGGCGCTATACAAGTAAAGTCCATTTACCATCAAATATTGATCTTCTACTGCTCAGTAACTGTTCAAATTTATATCTGATCAGTATCCAGTCATGACTTCTCTTTTCTCCAATGAGAAAGGCTCATTAGAAAGGCTTTGAATAGCTGTTGCCCATACGTTTTAGATGGTACACAGAAAGGATGTGCTGGCTTCTTGGCAAAGGAACGCGTTTGATTCTGACTGGCTCTGCATTGTGCCCTTCAAGTTCAACTCCTTTATCAAACACCAGCCACAGAGGCCGACCAGAAGCTACTAAGAGATTCAGTTCCAGTAGATTTGACAAAATCATTAGAATAAATTTACCTCAGATATTGCTTGTTTGTTGATTGCTGATGATAGGTTGCTAGATTACAGGTATGAAATGGTAGATATGGTGAAGTGATACATATTGAGATCCAGTAGAATGGTGCCCATTAAAAAGCCTGTCAGCCAATCACAAAAAAAGTCACAACAACAACAATTGTTCCCTAAACAGGGAACTACTGTAATATGTCTGAATGACTTTTATATTTTTATCTGAAAACAGCCAACTGGAAACCTCAATATCCTGCCCTCTTTTCCCTCTCCCTATTATGAAGCAATATTCAAATTAAAACACTAACACGCAAACATGCAGGGCTTGTCCTCCTTGTCTCTCCTCCATTTCATGCAGGAAACAAAAGTGAGCCATGAGTCTCCTTCCTTTGCCACTTCAACTGCTGGCTTCAAAAACAACAATAATACTAAGTGATTTATCGCCTTCTTCAGCGAGAGCTCAGAGCAGTTTCTGCACCAGGAAGACCCTCTTTTATGGCCACTGCACATGTGTTACAGCCGCTTTGTATTGCTGGTCGGATTTCTGCTGGGAGCAATGATCACGTGTGTGTTTCCTGGAGTCTGTTCTTTGGGTTTTCCAGTTTGGGATGCAGGAATTCTCTGCCTCCCATCCCTCCCCCCCTATCCCCTGTGTCACTGAGCGCTGACAGCTGAGCAATGGCCTTTCCCGGCCGTAGCGATAATTGAAAAGCGTGATGGCTGGCTGCTGGTATAGCGACCATCTGTGAGTCTGAGTGGTTTGGTGAGTGTTGCGTTCGTGGGCGGGGAGGTCGAGGGTTATGTGAGAGCCAGACAGCCTCCCGTGGGGAGCTGTTAACACCTCATAGATGCCAAAAGGCCCCGCGATGGCCCTTTGCAGAGCCAGGGCTCCTAATGAGAGAGAGGGTGATTATTCCTCTGTGAGGCAAACGTAAGCATCTTGTTATGAATCCTGACAACCGTAATAAGAAGGCAAAATCCAGCAGAAATATGGTTAAAGCAACAGTATCTAAAATCTTTCAGAAGATGTCTGCCAGTTCCTGTACAAACACGGGTCATCGACAGCAACTTGCTAAATCATTGCTGTTATACTCTACCAGGGAATTTGTTTACAATAAACCAACATAATTTTAGATGGAAGATTTATTACCCATAAAAAAACAATTAATGCTGAAATGATTACTCATTATTCAGTTGATCCATGGGAAATTAATTAAATCCAGATCCCATAATCATTTATTTTAGTTATTTAGCAAAACAGCTTTAAAATGCAAAAGAGCTGGTTACTTTACTTTGTTTTCTATCATTCAGTTTTTTTGAATGCTAAATAAGTAAACGCTTTCATCATTATAAATAATTATGGGCTCTGATAACTTGTAAAAATGTCTTGTTACTTGTTGACATTTCATCCGCTCTGCACTGTCATTGATGATGAAGATAGACTAGATACCAAAAAATAATAATTAGAATTATGTAAACTTACCATGCAAATTGTTAAATATCACTGGGTTCACATACAGCTCAAATGAAACTGTATAGAAGTTGATAATGATGATATGTGAACAAACATGCTGTCGGTATGTTTCTCATGTAGGCTACACACTCCTGGGTTAATGCATTTATGAAGTGCTTTGAAGATTGCATAAAAAAATGACAAACGTCTAAATGCGAGCAGTGAGAAGAAGCACTGAGTGATCCATTAGCCAATACATTTCTAATATAAATGTTCCTGAATGCATTTCAGTGAACCATTGCAGACAGATTACCAGATATTGCATTCCTGTCTAAGAATGAAATGAAGAGATAATTATGCAGCTGGCGGGTAATGGAGAGGTGGAGCCGTGATAGATTTGATTAAAGTTGTCAGTAAAAACACACGCTAATGACCATGTTGATTAGATAGATTGCTTTAATGCTGCCGCCGCCATTAATCTACAGCATAAACAAAACTATCCCGTTGGTCAGTGCTGTGTTCGCTGTTTGCTTGCCTCTGTGTGTGCACCATCATGGAGACACTCTGTTTTGTATTTTCTTTTTTTTTTTTAAACTCTCCAGTCATTTACATTACGTTTAAAGCAGCTTCTTTAATGCTTAGCTTTTATTTGAAATTAGGAATATTTAAACAACACCCATTCTTTTGTTTCAAATATTTTTAATGCATAGAAATTAAACTATTTTCCGATAATTTCTTGAAAAAACAAAAACCGAAATCATTTCTTCTATTGATGTACGGATAATCTTCCTTCTCTCTTAATTTTCCACATACAACCACAAAGCTCTAACCACTGCAGGATCTTATTCATTAACACGCTTTAATTGATTGATATCTGTACCACAGATAATCCACTGTGCTCCTCCTCCTCTCCCCCCACATCCCTTCATCCCTCCCCTCCTCCGGAGGTCCCAAAATGAAAAAAGAGCCCACTTCTGCTTCCATGCATGCATGCATACACTTGCCCACACACACACACACACATGCACGCACCAAGCGACCTCCCCTCTGTTGCTGCTCCATTAGGTCTGAATTGTAGCTGTGATGTGTGGGACCCAAGGGAGGTGTTATTGTCAGACCTGATTTACTCAGCACCATCTGACACGAGGCTGGGGGGCTTGTGTGTGTATGTGTGCGTGTGTGTGTGTGTGTGTGTTTGTGTGTGTGTGTATGAGAGGCTGCCAGGCTTAGAGTCCTTTACAGAAAGGACAGTCAAAAGCAACAGTTTAACAGTAGCTGCAAAGCAATAGGCAACCTTAACAGTCATTGGGATATAAATGTACACTATATTTCGTAATCTACACGTTGTATTTCATGTTTTATAATTGTCATACTGCCAGCACTGGTGAATTTGTGACGAATATATTTTTACTTTTGTGTTGTAATGAAAAAAATCATCATCATGAATATGCTCATGTTACACCCAAAGACATGAGATATAAATCTCGCAGTATTCTTTATATGCAATCTTTTTTTTTTCTCAACTCAAATTATTGTACTGCATCTTATTTCATTCTAAAATATATTGTAAATTTAAGCAGAGGTCTTATCTTTGTTAAGTTATGGGTTTATATGATTAAAGAATTAATATTGAATTGTCCACCTCTTCTTAACGCATTTGGAGATTCAATAGTTTAAATAAAAAAGACCTATCTCTGAAATTGCATGTTGGATTTTTGTTGCTAATCCAATTACAATCACTGAGGACCAATCAAAATCTTCTTTTGAGGCGTTGCTAAGGTCACCTGAAAGAGGAGTAATAATGGTGAAATTGGTGTTTTGGGGTTATTATTTCTCTTTATGAACCATTGTATACAAGAGAATATGAGACTCAAAATTATGAGAAATTATTATAATATTTTGGTGACACAGTCAGTCAGTCAGTCAATCATTTTCTACCGCTTGTTCTCGTTAGGGGTCACGGGGTGACTGGAGCCTATCCCAGTGACTTTGGGGCTTAGGCCCTGGACAGTGACATTCAGTTGCAATTTTCATAATTAATGAAACCCATGGAGACCCTTGTGCCAGAGTTGATCCCAGGCCCGGTGCCCTATGTCATGATAGAAAAGCCGGAGTCAGGATAGACCAAGCTGGAGATGAGAGGCTGGTGTCTGGGTAGTGCCTGAAGTGACCCCGGCGACTGAGGAAGGCCATAAGGGCTGTTGAACAACTACTAGAATTAAGATTTTTGAGACTTCTTTAAGAATCCTACCTCTGTTTATCCCAGCATTTTGATATTTGACAACCAGAGTAAATCGGAGCTATTTAGATTCTAATACTGGGATGTCAAAACTTAATTCTCAATATCTCAATGGTGGGCTCTTTACAGAAATCATGCCATACTTTAAGTAAGGAACCATTTGACCCTAAAGTGTCTTTTAATTGGGAACAACACTAATCATGTCCACAGCCAGGCACAGTTTTTGTTAAAAGCACTTTGTTTTATTTGTTATTTCTTTATCAACGTTTTTTCTTTCCCTGCGCATGTAATAGCTTTCAATTACTATTGTATTAGATACAAGATAGCTGATACCGTTGTATCTCGTATCTCTCAGCATCCTCATCTTCAACAGCTTTACGCTTCATCAACGGGAAGGAAGGTAAATACAGCCAGCCTTTGTCTGTCTAAGAATGAGTTTCAATTAGCTGTCATGCCAGTCATGATTTCACTTATGTGCACACAAGCCCTCGACCTCGATTTCTTTCTCACATAATTCTCCCACATTTTGCTTAATTATTGTGAAGCTACCTATATCGGTATTGTTGACACTAACACCTCAGCCCTTTTCTCACCTTCTCCCAGTCTTATACAACCCATCTGACAAATTGCATACCCAACATAATCTAATTCTTTACTTAGAAAATGGTGGATTTCCAACTCAATCTGAAAGAGTGGGGTGGGATAATCCCAGTTATTTGTTTGGAAGAGTTCATCTCATGGTCACCAAAATCTCACACCTGTGAGACAGAGCTATTAAAGGTGAAGGGAAGTGCGATCATTCACTGAGAAACAATCTATCCACTGTATAGCATGCGTCAACAAATTCATATACTTATTAAAAGTCCTAGAAGTACATGTAGCTTTAGGTGGCCTGTTGCTAGTCTGGTAAACCGCTGTCTTCCTTGAGCTAAACAGAACCACAATTAACAGTTTAGACTTTTTAGCAAAGTACTTCCTGTTAGCTCTGCGACAAATCAGCCTGTCTAACCCCAAATACAAACAGCCTAGTAAACTGACCAAGGCGGGTATCTAGGAGATTAACGCAGCCTTTCACACTTCACTCTCACCACCTTTCTGTCTTTGCCAAACAGTCTTTGGCTCAAGTTACACACCTGTCGCTTTTGAGAGGCAACAGTGATACCTGCCACTCAGCTGGAAGGATTCAGTTGAATATCCTGTCTGGTGTCCCTTTTCTTGCTCTGGGAACCCGAGGAGCAGAGCGGGTAGCCATTAATGGTCGAGGAAGTCGGAGGTTGCACTCCAAAACAAAAGGTTTGAGGACAGCTGGCTATCACCTTCATCCATGTCATACTTTACAGGTCTGCACACACACAGAGAAAGCTGCACAATCATGCTGACAGAAATGTATGCATATAGAAACACAATAAGCATGCAACAGTATTTACTCTGAATGCTTTGAAACATTTGTTTTGTTAAAAATTGTCTGATTTTGCAAGAATGAAGTGTGGCAAAATGAATTTGACAGTGTGACTATTGTTGTTTTAAGTGGTGGAAAAAGTACTTATCTTTTATGCAGGTAAAAGTAGCAATACCACAGTGTAAAAATACTAAAATACTTACTTAAAGGTATAATATGTAACATTTCGGTATTAAAATGTCTAAAACCGACTAGACCTATGTTAGATATTTTGTTGAGTTGTGTACTTATCTCAAATGTTTCCAACAATGTTCAAACCCAGAGAAATACATCATGTTATTCAAGGTAATGGTGCGATTCATTTGGTCGCCTGTGACTGGCGTCATATCCCCTTTACTTCCTCCTCTAGTTGCTATAACATCCGTGGAAACACAGGAAACACCCGATGATACGTCAGAGAGTGAGGAAGGAAGTCAGCGAACTAGCTAGCTAGTCGCTCAGTTGTTTACTATTGTTTTCACTGCTCACTCATGATGGAGCACGATTATTCATTGCAGTTTGCTGCAGTCTCCGAAGCTTTCGCCTTAAAACTTAAATACAGTTTCTGTATCCCTCGATAGTCACCCACAAAGGGTGTTTGCACACACACACATCACAAGCCGTTAAAGAAGCAAATACATAAACAAGCAATTGCACACACATACAGTCCCATGCACGCACTCATCTACACATATACTGTTTAATCTACTTAATTGAACCTGACTTTGAATAACTAAACAAATGAGGAAATTCACAAGGGGCACTTGATCCCTTCTCGGCTAATGGATTGGAGATTCCTTTCCCATAGGGGCATTTGGGCAAACAAGACCCAGTAATCTCTGAATTGATGAGTTGACTCTCTGTCTGCATCAAATTTCTACATTGAAGAGCTGTTGAACCCCTGATACAGTGTTGGTAGTTAGCCAGATACTCATTTTGCAGACGCAGGCAGAACTGTGGGCTTGCTCTGGTTTCACTATCAGCGCTGTAACATGCTATAGATGTGCAAGATAAATGTATAGATGCTGCATGTAAGATATAAGATAAATGTGAAGGATGACTACCCTGTTTTTTTCCATGGCTTTGACAAGACATGTTCAAATGGTACAAATTGCTTAAAATATATTTGAAACACTATTATTACGCTTTTTTTTTACTTCCTATGTTTCAAAATGTGTCATAGTTATTAAACACTGTAAACACTGTACACAATTGTTTTAATTTCACTCATTGCTCATTTTGTCTCATATGATGCCCACATTTGTAGTCCAACCAAAAAAGATAGAACTCCATCTTGATTTTGGTGACAAATTTATTAAAGTCCTGTCATCAGGAATCATCATCGTCATTACCAGAAGGAATAAATAAGACATAAACATTTTCCACATAAACAAACATACATAAGACCCCGAACGCTACAGCAGTTCTTCCTTAGGGTTGTTATCGGTAGAACAAAACGAATGGGACACATCTGAGAACACACAAATGCATAGAAGTAATTGGACCCCTAGGTACCATTTAAGACAAGATCTACATTTTTGCCTATATCCCTGTTTAAGAATGTACAAAGTCCTCATATCTGGGTTCTTATTCATGTCCAAGAAGGGGTTTGTATAAAAATAAAGTCTCCACAATGATAAACCATTATATTATATATATATAATATATATTATATATATATAATCTATATTGATATATATATATATATATAGATATATTTATAGACATTTGGCAACAAACAGACATTTAAAGACTCGTTGAACTGAATTCTGCACCTGAACACTGTAGAAAACAAAGAGCACTGGGAGGAGATGAGAATAAAGAGGGCGAGTTGGTGAAAATCCATATGGTTGATGTCTAAACTTTCTGAGTCTCTGTCTGTGATCTTTACATTATTCTGAAAAAGCTTATAGTGGTATATGGAAACTGAACATTTTTGACTGATTTCTTGCTTTACATACACTTCTACTACTGAAGGACAATTAGTAGGCCAAGTGCTTTTTATGAAGGACATTTTCCTCCTCCTATCCAGATCACAGATATGGAATGGACGTGTTAATCAGATATTGGTGAGATCCAAAGACAGCAGTCCAGTCCTTTACACAATCACTGTCTTGTGTGACTATTTTCCAATCCCTCAAATCCAACAGTAGAGACAGAAAAAACAAAAACAATAAAAAGTCAAATTTCTTTGCGTTGACCTATCAAAACTGCCCATGGTCCACTTCGTCTAACCAGGAGGCTGGGCTGGCAGGAAAGTCTGGGTATCCTCCGCTGCTGCCAGTGGAGAGGTCTGAGCTGGGGCCATTGGCGGCCCCCATGGAGACCCTTGTGGCAGAGTTGATCCCAGGCCCGGAGCCCTGTGTCATGATAGGAAGGCCGGAGTCGGGGTAGACCAAGCTGGAGATGAGAGGCTGGTGTCTGGGTAGTGCCTGAAGTGACCCCGGCGACTGAGGAAGGCCATAGGGGCTGTTGGAGCGGATGTCGTGGAACTGGTCTTGAGAGGGAAGGACGCCATGCTCCAGGGGGAAGGAGCTGTGGTTGTTGCCCCCTTGGCGACCCCCCATGGCTGGAGAGGACTCACTTAGGCTGCTGTAGATGCCATTAGTTAGGCCAAGCTCTGACATTGGTGGTTCATCTGTGCAACAAGGACAAGAAGACAAAGAGGATATTTGTTATTCTGATCGGATTGCTTTTAATAAAACTGTAATTTTCTACAATGAATAACATTAGTTTCTCTTGTATATTTCTGTTGTTCCAGCCCACATTGTTACCAGTTGTCTTTTAAGTAAACTGTCAACTTATTTTCCCGTTAATGAGCTAACATGCTTGCTTCGCTAGCTTGGATAGCTTTTTTTAGAAGAAGTTAAGGGGGCTATTGTGACTGCATAGTGCGAGCATATTTCTGGCTGGCTAGTATGTTAGCAGTTAGCCCACCAGCTACAGTAGTTTGCCAGATATATTTCCATAAACTACCCTACGAGGTACTGTGTGAGCTTCTAGAAACACATATTTCACGCCGACATGGGAATGTATTTTGCTGTGCCACTTTACGGTGTGGCCGAAATATCATCACAACAACAAGCTCAACAAATAATAAACTTAATTATATAACAATTTAAAATGAATACCCTGCAAAGGATAAGCAGGTATAGAAAATGTTCAGGTGACAAATAAGAAATGGCAAAAAAAGTGAAAGTCGAGAGCATTTTAAACTTCTGTTAGATATTATAGACCATTTTATCTGATTATTAATGAATTTTTTTGGAACAATATGCTTAATATGTCTTTGCATTAGGAGGTAAAACCCCCTTATCCCCCCATTTAGAATTTATAAGCAGTATATTAACATTTAATAAATAATTTATAGCACACTATGATCTAGTTGTAAGCAGATATAAGGTCTTTTTGTTACCGGTTATTTATTTCCTATTAATATTCTATAGCTATTTCTCACATTCTGACACATCCACATCACATTCTGGCAATGACACACCTAAATTGAATATAGTCATTAATTGCTTGTTCTAGCTGTGCTTTACTTACTGTCATTTTGTCATGTCACAGTAGAAAAAACACAGGTGTAAATGATAAAATGAATGACGGCTGAATTCCATTTAGCTGCTTCAGTTTCAGGGTCCTGGGATTGTGCATGCTGGCTCACTGTCATACTGTCATGGCTTACTGGGACACTAGAACAGAGCCATTGTTCATACCTTCTCTATTTATTTTGTGCGCTTGACTCTACCTGTAAAGGACACCTCAGCGTCACTGTCCATGCCCTCCTCCTGGATGCTGTCTTTGTCAGATTTGGAGCTCCCTCGCGACCGCTTCATGTTGCGAAAGTACTGCCCCCACCTCTGGCGACCAGCGTCTTTCTTCAGCCTTTTCTCTTTAGCTCGCCTGTTCTGAAACCAAACCTGGAGGGTAAAAATACAAGATGTCTTATTTGGAGATGGTTCTGGTGATTTCTTAGGAGCACATTTGAGTGTTTAACAAAATGTCTGAAATTTACATAAGAGAAACTGGGCCTCAGTATAATGAAAACTAACTGTTTGATGTTGTGTATTTTTATGTTTAAAAACCATAGCCATAAATCTTTATTTCTTTGTTTCTTTATTTTGTAAATTACTAATAAATACACCTTTGAGACAAAATTAAATAAAATGCTTTCTAACACAATTTAATTAGCATTTATTCGCCTAATTTACATAATCCTCTCAGTCTTGAGGACCATAACTATACAAATGGCCCACAACGTATTTTTAGTCACCATGCCTCTCGTACACAAGTCAAAGTCTTCTACATCCAAAGTCATCTGCTTCTTCCTTGACGCACATATTATGCTTCAAAGCATTAAAACAAAATGAATGTTCAAGGACTGTCTGGACACAGCTTGATGCCTTTGTGAGTCCAAGTGGGAGACTGAAACAGTGACACTGACCACTAATCCTGGGACCAGCTTCCCTTATACCAGATTTATCACGCATTTAATTAACTTCATGACAGCTACAAGTTGTCCTCACCCCAGGGAGCAGACAGGTTAGCGAGCCGCTGATTTAAATGTTTCACATTTTTGTATATCCACTTTTAATCTGATCTATAAATTTGACCTTGCACTTTAGAAAACACATTCACAATATAGTCGTAAACATAAACTGCACATAAACATAAAATTAATAAATGCCCCATTTCTTATTAATTTTTTTATCTTACACACAAAATTTATTAATTTCAGTCACAAGCACAAAAAGCAGTTTTACATTCTCCTTAATGATATTCCGCCCTAAGTGAACCCTCTTCACCCCTTCCCTTTCACTGAATAATGAGGAGCATTTTAGTGGCTTCCGTCTCTACTTTTGTCCTTGCAAATAAAACAATATATATGACCACCACCTAGCAACCAGCGTGAGGCTGCTCTGCAGCAGACAATATGCGAGGGCCCCTCTTAGCATTGTTAACGAGCTTGCACTTAAACCATGCTGACTTTCATGTGGACTTCATTTTACTCCATCTAGCCGTAAATTCCTCTCCAACACACACTTATTCGTACTGTAGGCTTGTGCCAGTTCGACCACAATTGTCTCTTGATAATGAAGCCAGGACACTAATGGAATAGCCCTTAATGGATAATAATATACTTTACCTGCACAACCCGCATATCCAGGCCTGTCTCTGATGATAACTGCTCGCGGACGTGGCGGGCAGGTTTGGGAGAGTTATTGTAAGCGTTCTTCAACGTTTCCAGCTGCTTAGCAGTGATGGTTGTTCGTGGCCTTTTTGCAGTTGAGTCTGCTTCTGAAAAATGAATGGACAACACACAATGTAAGCCAATGCCGGACAGTTATTCTGCCAATGTGGTGGACCTTAAAGTTGTCACTTCATTGCTGTCTCTAACAATAAAATACAAAAATTACTTAAGATAATAAAAATATTACTATCAAAAAGAGGGTTCTTCCAATAGTGAGAATTCCATAAATTCTGTATGTACATGTATTCTGGGTAACATGAAAATCATAGATTTTAGTCATAGAAACACATTCACAGCAACTGATAAAACATAAAACCGCTTGTATAATATACAACTTTCTAATTTAACATAGATGGATAAATTCTCCTCCGACTATAAACCAAAATCTGCCATCCTGTGCATAACTGCATCATGTCTGCACATCTGCTGGCCAGCACAGCAAAATACAAAACCACTATCCAAATGGATGCTGCCCAAGTAATTGCACCCTCTCATTAGTAAAATAAACGTGTGTGTTTTTAGTGAAAACTTACGTTAACTCGCTGCATAAATCAACACTTGGTGTCGGGCAGTAAATTCAAACAAACAGATGGGGAGATAAAATTCAGATGGGGAAATAAAACTTGACCATGCCCAGTCTGCCCTCTCAGGAACAGAGCCTGCTGGGACTTTCAGTAAAGTTAATGTGGCGTTTCTATTTCCTGACAACACATATTAAAATATATTTAACTACTACAAATCATTATTTCAAAGCAATACACATGCTACAGCTGGTAAATGTGTATTACAAAAATCATAGTTGTAACAAAAAGCCCATATTTCCTGTCACTGAGTAACTAATGACAAAATGTTACTACTTTAGGTAGGTAGGTTATATATTAATAATTATATATTTTTGATAATATGGCTTAATTTAACTTTTTACAACTCGTTTGTTAACAACATGTTAAAATATTTGTGTAATGTCCCTATAAAATAGTGATGATCTTTTACTTTCTGAACACTTTGATACGCAAGTAGGCCTATTCTTTAAACAATTATTACTGATAGTAACCAGTTCTTTTGCAATGCAATTTTAATGCAAATTTTAGGACACCTGTTTCAATTTATGTTCAGACTTAATTGCTGCGAGCTACCTAATACACATGAATAAACGTGGGAGAATAAATGTACTGAAAATGTAGAATTTCAAGACAATACTCTACAATAAGCACTTGCCGTTGCACCCAGTTGTTGTTGTTTGTTTCATTTAAAAACATTTAGAAATCTAAACTATTTATGCTGGCGTCGCACGCACACACACACACTCACACACACACACACACACGATAATAAGAGTTATTGAAAGCTGATTCCTTCCAGTGCAGAGTGCAAGTGTAAACCTCGAGGCCTCCACTTCACGCAGTTTGCTATCGATTGGGTTGCGGGCAAGACGCAATTAGCGCAGGTGGGTCAGAGTTTATGGGTGACCTCATTGTCACGTCAAACGCATAAAGCGGGTAGCCTATCCCGCATCATAGAACTCACAGAAAATGACGCAATCATTTGTAAAATAGTGCATGTTGCAGTTTTCGGGCCAATGATAGAAATGTTGAGTCCCTTGAATTGCACCTCACCTCTCTGTTTGGCGGTCTCGTAGTCGGCCTTACAGACCAGCCTGCTGTCCTCCATCAGATAGTACTCGTCACCTGTGGCAAGCTGCCTCTTGCACACGATGCAGGCAAAACAGTGCAGGTGATAGACGAAGTCCTGCGCTCTCCTCACCACCTGCGTGGGCGGTATCCCCTGCTGACAGGCTGCGCATTTGGTCCCGAATCTCCTTTTGGGAAATTAGACGGTTGCCATCAATAAACCTCCTAAACATCATTATTGTCTAAATACAATTTTTGAAGCAACCTAAAAAAATAAAAAAAATAAATAAAAACTTTAGCGGGAAAAAAAAAAGTCAAACATATTTGAAAGCTACTCACTTGAAGAAATCCTCTTTGCAGTAGACGCTGTCGCCCCTGCTGAAGCACTTCTCCGCCAGTTGTACCTGGCAGTCGCTGCATTTCAGGCACTTGCTGTGCCAGTGGCGATCCAGCACTTTGAGGATAAAGCGGTCCACGATGTGTTGATTGCAGCCCGCACAGACGGGGATTTCTGCAGGAGACATATATTCAGCACATATTAGATGGATAGCCTGTGTTGAATGGCACGGGGGAAACGCAGAACACAGACACGTAGAATGACAACTGAACCTTCACCCTCTTTTTGTTACTTTAAAACGTTTACTATTTGGTCGTTTTATTTTTATTAAACATGTTCTCTAAATCATTTTCTATAAAATGTAAACTTCCACACACAATGTTCAACCGCAGATCAAATTGACTTGCACTATTTAATAAAATACCCGGTAAGAGCTTTTCTACCTTCGCCATCACTACATCATCAGGGTTATTAATGCACAATCTAGATGTATTACGCAGGTGTAGTAAAACAATGCAAAGGCTAAACCACCGTCTCGTTTTCCTGATTGCAAAATCAACAAATGTTTCATGTATGGGGGACCGGTTGGCAAAATAAATTAAGCACATACATGATTGGCCTTGTACTAGCAGGGCACTAAATGCCACTATAAAAGATAATTGCATTGCACAATATAAACACGCACACAAACAAGACAGAAATGACAGTGGTGTATGGAAGCGTGTGTCGCCCATCATTTTATAAAAAAAAGCATGATTAAATAAGAGGGGAGTGTTACCTCCTCTCAGCTGAGTCCGTCCTGTACGAAGGTCTGACGGTTTATAACAGCGACTGTCCACATGATGCACTGTCAGTCACCTGACTTTACTCGGCGGTGTCCCCACAAGACTTTGTGCAGGCACTCCTACCTAAGGACTTCTTCAAGCCCGTTATGATTTAGGATATCCATGCCCAGCTACCTCACATTCGGACTTACTTTCAGTCACCAAATAACCACATGCCTGACATATATAGATATTAAATACATAGATTCTTTTCTTTTACATTTCGCAGGCAGCCCTTGTCCTTGGCGTGGAAAGGAGGGTTTCGAAATCAGACTTCCGAGAGGGGCTTCCTCACACAGGCGTTACGCCTGCTGAGTAAAACTCCACTTAAAACCACTAATGTAAATTTAAGCTTATAGCCTACCTCACTGGTGAATAGGTAATGAAATAACTCACATTTGAAAGTTTAAGTGATGAATTTATACATATAATTATTAGAAATAAATATGGATATTAGTGCAAGCTGTAGCCAACCGAACTGCCGTTTAAACATGCCTGATATAAATGGACATGTATTTTCTTATATATTATACGGAGAAAAAAAAGCACATGGAAACCGATGGAGTCTTAAAAAAAAATAAGTGATGAGAGGCATTTCAAATCCCTAAATGAGGTGTAAGCTACAGCACCATCTTGGGAATTAATAGCTCATTAATCGAATTGTGGCTGGTTCATATTTACGCAAGGTCAATTTCAGACAGATAGGCCCACAGTAGTAACATCACACAATGTTCCCTCAAAGCAGCAGCGACTGATTAAGATAACCGACTGTGGGGACACTTTCACGTTTACAAACAAAAAACAACACCTACAGTAAAAGCAAGCACAACTAAAATGCCAAGTAAGCCGTTATCAGACTCCACCACCCCATATTCCATCCGTGCAAGGAATCGCATTCCCCATTGTTCTGTTGTGCACATTATTTTCATCAAACATTAATGGACCATTTCTTCAGGCTTCACCAGCGAAGCCCTGCACAAGTGTGTGGCGGGAGCCACGTCAAAAACAGGTGCACCCTGGTCATCATTAATTCATCATCAATTCATGACCAGGGTACGCGCTCTGTGAAACTAGAAAGCGGCGGCCTCTAGTCTCACAGTACACACCAATAAGGTGTCCAAGCAATTTGCTCACCCACAATAATAGATGCTTACAAATCCCAATCGAAAGCTCGTATATAAATTGACAATATCTAACTTAGGGGCAGGTGAGGTTCGATGCATCACTTTAATTCCCTCCTCATAACTGCTCAAACTGGACGGTGTATTGGTAAATAAAGTGGGCCTATAGTGAAAAATGAACATAGAACCATTTAACAAACGTTCATTGAAAACAACGTGTACAACCTCCTGACTCTTTATAAACAAAGGTTTGTGTCAGACTCCCAGGAGCGTAAAAGCAATTTCCAAGTTAAAATCGTGGGGAAACTGAGTTGCTCCTGATTTCCTCCCCCAAACAGTGCACTAAATGTCAAACATAACATGTCGAAATTGGACCGACCATTCGGATAAATCAAAGGTTACAGATTGATGCGTAAAAGTTGCATCGCCGAGATCTGGAGCAACGAGAAGGGCACACATCCATCATCCGTATACCAGCGCTGGCAGCGTACGTACACACTTATTGAGCGTAGTGGCAACATTATCAACAGACTGCAATTAGCCGCGCAGCCGCACTTAAAGGCCCATTTAAAAAGTCCAACACGCTACACACACATTTATGTGGGATCCAAACAGTGCGAAAACGAATAAATTGATAATATTACCTTGCCGTAGCTCCTCACTGTGCGACAGCAAAGCGAGGAGCATCTCCGGTTTGTTTGGTGCCTCTTTTGGAGAGTTGCGCTCACCATGTCCATCCATTGCTCATGATTTACGCTTAAATGAATGCGACTCCGTCTTGTCGGTGGTCTATCCACGCTCACACAGCAGGCAGGCGGTGTCGGTTGTGTGCAGCGCGAGCCCCAAATGCGAACACGAGCGCGCGATTGTGCGCTGGATTTTGCTTTTGCGCTTCACCGTGTTGAAGCCTGCGCGGGATTAAGCTGCGCCGTTTCCCGGGCGACGGGGAGCTAGATTAACACCACCTACCGAGTACCTTCCCCGGAAGAAGAATGAACGGGAGGTGAGAGGAAAAGCCAATAGAGTTTCAGTGTTGGGTGGTAACGTTACTCAGAGACGCCATACGATATTATAACCTGTTACGCTCCAAATAACATGGGAAAGCTAACGAAAATGATTGATTTTCCTCACATCCTCTTTTAATGTGGTTGCCAAACTGAAATCGAATTCTATGAAATCCACTTTCTCCAACTCTGAAATGGCCTCAGCCTATTACACTGAACAATATGATGGCAACATACAGGCCTGTTGGCTGACCTGCTCATACCTACAAGGGAAAGAAGCAGCAGAACAAAAAGAGGTTTTCATGCTATTACAGTTTTGTAAGAGGCATGCAGAAGGCCGCTTTTGAGAAATAAATATATAGCAAATATTATGCAACAAATTCTGATATCGGTTTTAATAGTGCTTTATCGCGTTTGCGCGTAATACTGCCTTAGCTGTTTTGAGTTAGAAGCCCAACAAGGCATGCGTTTAGTCAGAATATTATTACATGAAATGGTAATGTTCCCCTCTTGGAAATTGAACAGTTGAGGACAATATACCAACAGCAAAAAAACAACAACAACAACAACGACGACCAAAAAAAAACTAGATTTACAGCATAAAATAAAACGGAAACTGAACATTATTATGTTGTTGATTTATTATGTAAATCAACCAAAGTGTTTTCTCGCGGGGATTCGCCACGGCAATCCATTTCTAATTCAGATTCCGGTACTGCCATGCGTAAAGGAAAGACTGGGCCCTGAGGGAGCCCTGCGGTCGTGTTTAGACCCTTGACTTGGGCTGCCTTTTTAATCAATTCATTTATTCCTCGAGCAGAGAACTTTGTTCCAAATAAAAATAGAATTTGCCCAGTGACTCCTTTTCTTAAATAATGACACAATCGCTCTCTTTTACAAACAGGTGCAAGTCTTTGCACACTGGGAAGAAGGTACAAATATAATGGCCTATAGTTTTGTTTGTTGCTATTATCGCTTTTATCATTAATGGACAACAACAGATCCTTATGAATTTAATACACGTTTGCTTATGCATCAATGTGTACCATACGCGAATTTAAATAAGTGATTTTAAATATCTTAAACACACACACACACACACACACGCACACACACACATACACACACACACACACACACACAATTTACATCTCGTGCGTTGGGTGCTCAAAGACAAGTGTTTATTTAGGGGAGAGATTGGCTGTTCAATAACATGTTGATCGGGCCAACACCCCAATGAATTTTATTGACACTGATCTTTGGCACAAAAGAGCGCCTGGGGAAATCACGGGTAGTGCCACAGCCGCCCGGCCCGCTGATGAATCTAAAATCAATGTCCTATTTGCGTGTATTTCAGAAGTATATGAAAGACGATTCGGCGAAACGTGTGGGGTCCACGGGTACCTCTCGTACTTTTCAGCTTTGTAATAATTTTTATGTCATATTGATCGCTCACTTTTGAGGGGGTGAGCCTGACGGTAATGTGACAACAAAGCGATAAAATGACCGTCAGAGGAACGGCCAGTCAGTTAGAGAAAGCCGCATGGATGGTGGCATAAATTCCCGTTTTTTGTTTGAAAATGTAGTGTCGAGTGACCATTGCCTGGCACACAATAACACAAAAGCTTATTCCAGAAACAGGCCAAACGCATTTCCCCATCTTTAGATTCCGCTAAATATCTGCACTAGTCACTAATAATTTTGCTACCATCAGGAAGCTCTGAATCACCATTTCCTCTGGCAACTTCAGGTGTCCCACCTGTCGGGGCCGGAATGGCACACCTGTTGAGCTTTTTGTGTCGGTGGACTGCGGGGTGGGGAGCACCTTTCGCGCATGCTGGCAGTCATGCGGCCGCAGAGGGGCTGCTGTCGCCACGGTGGTCTCTCCGGATCCACCTCCCTGCGCCCTGCGCTCCCGTTACAACCGCGGGCGGCGGTGTGAAATGACAGCACGCGCATAACATCTGTTCGCGTGATGGGCCAACAATGAAAGCTCATTACAGATTCATAACGTCTCGCACACCAACGCAAAAGAGGCGCCTCCAAACAGTCTGTATACCCTAACAACATGGTGTTGGTGAGTAATAAAACTGCAACTGTTATAGGCCTACCACTTGTCTATGTCCCATTAGGGCGCATCTAAAACGCAAATTCTCAAGCATACAATACTATTTGAAAATCAGCGTCCTTTTTTATAGACGTGTGGTTGCTTTTCACAATAAAATAAACACAGTTTACAAGGTCCATTTCACGCTTCACTCAGCAAAACAAACCCCTCCTTCAGTCCTGCGGTGCCGATTTGTTGTATTAACCTCTATTTCACGCCAAATTGTAACTCATTAACGGACCCCAGGACACCAATTCTAGCTCAATACTGCCTGTATCTTCCACCACACCCACATTACAATGCATTTGCACAGTGTCATTTTTTTAAAATCGGGCTCTTACCTTGGCCCGAACTGTACCGGGAGAAGTTTCCAGTGTTTTGACAACTTGACCCCGGGTGTTCAAGCAACATTTTGAAGATGTTCCGATGTTCCGACAGTGGGAAAGCAGCGCCGAAAGATGCGCGCCTGTGATTAAAAAAAAAAAAAAAAAAAGTCTAACAAGCTACTGACGATTCAAACCCGCAACTTCCTGGAGATTTATCCTCTCGAGAGTGAGTTGAGCTCTGTTAAAGAAATGTTTAAAAGGACGCCCGTCGACCCTTCTCCTTTCGTCAGCCACCGAGAACGGAGACCTTGAATATTCATCAAGTTGCTCTTTGATTCCGTGCTGATAAGCTCGAGATGCGGCGGAGACGAGGGGCGGGTGGCAGTGGGAAAGGGAAAGGGTCTGACCATTAGCAGCGTCAGTAGACCTGAGTGGGAGCTCGCCCGCCTGCGATTTTACTTCAACTCAAGTAACCGGCGGTCAGCGCTGCCTCTGTCCAGGGTGCTGAAAGGGGAGTTTCTCTGAGCAGGCTGGTGGCGTGTGTGCTGCTCGTATATTCCCCGTGGCTACCTTTAAGCGCTCACACACACACACACACACACACACACACACACACACCCACACACACACTTGCCCTCCCCTCTTTCTCCTTATCTATGTGTTGGTGCACGTGTCTGTCTTTTAAGGCGCACAATAGTGCAATCGAGCATTGCCCGGGACATTGTTGTCATGCGTTTCCATCGCTGCGTCTCTCTTTTGTTTGGTTAAAAATAGACCGCCTCGCATTCATGATACAAGTGGACAAAGCGTACGTACCGCTATGTTTAAATGGTGCTACGGTTGGGTAAAAAGTACGTGCACATCCTTACTGCTGGGATTAGTTGACAATTATAGACATGTCCGAAATGTAGTTTGAAATGAAAATAGCTACATACGTTCAGAGGAAAACTGTGATCAAGTTTTTCATCAGCTGATTTCTCATTAGCTAGACTGAGAAATATGACAAATGATAGGCTACACAGTACAGAATGTTTGTGGTTAATAGATGTAAGTGGAAAAATAGTTTAAAACTTAAATATATGCTTTCCTGTAAGTCAAGCACGCGCTTGGCCGAGCGCCATGCCTCATGCCTTTGACGCTGTGCCAATTACCACCACAACGCACACAACTAGGCTACCCTGACTAGTCCTACAGCTTTGATTCAATTTTACTCCCCAGCAGCCAGCCCACAAGTGGTGTTCATTAGTCGACTCAGGGCAATTAACCTCCCAAATTTGGAAAAAAAAATCAACCATCTATTTTTTCTTTTCTCATCATAACCCACTGACTTTACACCCTCTCTCCATCCATCCAGTAATTTCACTACATTCACACGATTTTCAAAACAATATCCAGTTGATGTTTGTTTTCATGGATGAGAAGAAAGCGTTTGTGTTTTCATGGGCAGTAATCTCTGGTCAATGAGTCAGTGTGGATCTTTATGCAGATTAAGGGAGAACTGTTTGTAAATCTGGAAGGAGCTGTACACAGTAACCTAAAGCCAATGCAGCATCAAAGGAGCTTAGACTACAAGCACAACAACAGGACTCCTTTCCATTTCATTTTATCCATGGTGAGAAGAGAGTCTTTGCTATTACACTGTAACAATGTGCAGGGTGAAGATTTTATATAGTGACTTATGCATGTTTAATATCTTTCAAATTAGGATCTCAAATAACACTGTTACTAATAAAGTTGAATTAATAATCGATGTTGCATCATTAATCAATACTTTTTCTCTATTTATTATTTTGATATACTATAACAACACAATTTTTGCCTTTGTCACCAAGTAATTGTATTTCTAATGAGGAATCTGAGGGAGACACTATGCAAAAAACAGAAATAAAAAAGATGATCTGTTTCTGGTACTTTTCTCTAGCCACTTTTGTCTATAAACAGTTTGTTTCCTTGTGTCCTTGCCTCCTTGCATGAATATTATGATGAGGCAACCTTTAAAACAGGCCAAGGCTTTTATCTTGTTTTGTTTGTCCTCTGTGAAACCTAGAGCAGCATTACAGAAAATTGGTAAAATGTCAATACACCTGGGTCCCACTTGAGAACGCAGCTGCAATCAGCCATTAATGGTCCTCCATAAAGACTCTGCCTTTTGCACCTATTAGAACTTGATTTTTGACGTTGAATATGAGCAGGTTCAACAAGCTCACAAGTGCCCTGCAGATTAGCCCCGGCCCCTTAAAGCATACTAGAGAAAAAGAACAAACGGCACACTGGACATGAAACCTGTTTCATGAAACATGTTTCCCTTCAAGTGAGGGCACTTACCTGAAAAGAGAATGGAATAGTTTTATGAATACACATCTTTATTCAGATCTGTTTTGTTTCATGTATAACAGAAATTGATCTTTGCACTAAAAGGATTTCAATTGGAGCAAAGAGCTACGCTCCCCCCTTTTTTTCTTGCCGGTATAAACCAAAGAACAAAACATTAGACGAACTTTTACTAAACACTATTGGCTGATCCAAGCTATATTTTAAGGAAAAAAGGGGGGAGGTGGGGGAGTTCCTCATTTGAATTGTATACTTTTGGGTCTAACATTCTAAATAATATGGTTAGCCAAATTTTTTTGACAGCCATTTATAATGTAGTTAAAAACACTGTTTTGGATTTCATTTTGATAGTGATTTGTAAAATAGATACTATTGACATTAACTGAAAAAATGTCCAAAATTGGACAGCTTTCAATTTTCAAGCTGCATTTTTGCTAAATTAGCAACACATGAACCATGAACAGTTTTCTAAAAGAGAAAACTGTTGCCATTAAAGGCCTTAACCTAATGACAAAATTACGGGCAGAAGAATTAGACATTTTGATAGTAAGCTCCCATAGTCTACTGCCAATCAATCAAGGGAGATTTTTGAGAGTTCTAGTCTGACTGACTGTCAATGTGCTGACTTTTATGCATGTTTTTACATGCATATATAGGAGCACATGTTTGTATGTGTCCTTTTACATGCTTGTGCATGTCCACAAGTGCCTCTGTGTACCGTACTGTCCTGAATTGTGTACATACCATATATGTACATACATGTTGTGTGTGTGCGTGTAACTGCTTATGCACGGCTGAGCTGGGCGAGCGAGTCTTACCGCGGGGGGTCCATATGCACCAATACCACCCCTCTGACACCAGGCTGCCATTGTGCCCCCGTCATGATCAATCATGTCCTCCAAAGACTGGCCTTGTTCAGGAGGGAGGGGACCAATCACACGGCTCATTACCCAGGCTTGGTTACTCCTAAGCGGAGTAGTCCCAGGACACCTCAGCCTGTTGCTGTCTGGAGAGAAAGAGGAAGAGTGCAAGAGAGACAGAGAGAGAGAGTTAGCAAGAGGATGTCAAAGATGGCAGGAGAATGACATCTGAATATGAAAAACAAGCCTTGACAGTCAATGTGCAAAATGATAAAGGACAAGGAAAATTATTAACATTATTTAGGGTTAGAGATAAGTCAACACACATATTTGACTACAACCGGAGAACTTTAAGGGAACCAATGTTGCTGATCCAAAGAATACTTCTAGATGTTGCAAACCCAACCACCAATCTTTTACTGTAGATAAAGACCTGTACTCTGCGTCCCCGGAGCAACCAGCCTCTAGTTTTCAACCATAGCAAGCAGCTCTCATTGTTTTGAAATGGCTCCATCTGGCAAGGTTTCACTGACCAGGCCAGCCGTGGATCGCTCCCCCAGCAGCTGGCTAAACTGCCCAACTGCTTTTCCGCTTGGCCCTCGGAGTAACCGACACTCTCTGGTGGCTTTGCCCCTCACACACACACTATAACACACAAGGCTAACTGTCCCTCGGCCTGCCAGTCTTGGGGTCAGCTGGTCTAAGTCGAGGAAGGGGAGGGAGGTATGCTGGAGGGGTGGTGTGGGGTAGAATGGGTGACACCATTTAGTCCTTTGTTATTCACCCAAGAGAACTGGAGAGATGCTTCAAAAGTGTTTCTGTGTGTGTACTGTAAGACAATTGAAATGATCTATGGAAAACTAAAGAACAGGACAAAATGTGCTTGATTCACAGTCAGCTCCACTTTGAGTTCCTTTATGATTCATCACACTTCCTAGCATTATGGGCTTAACTCAACAGCTGGCCCTTAAGAGTCGAATGCAGGTTTCATTATTTGTGCATGAGGGTTACTCTAGGCTAAAAAGGCTGCCACCTCTGCCCAGCATCAGCCTCTTTGAATATTGATATGCTAATGATGAACAACACAGGGAACAAAGCCTGACTGCTACCACTGGAAACCAATACAATGGCCCTTCAGTCACGCCTTGACACTTTTACTACCCAACATGTGTCCCTGGTTTCATGCTCAGACAATAAAGGCCAACAACTGCCCATCCATTTATATGGGGGAGGCTGTTACTCAGTTCCGACGCACCGTCTGGGGACTTGACTGGTTACGGAGTGTTTTACCCGTCTTTGTCCGGGGTGGGAAATATCAGCTTTTTAGAGCATTGATAAGTCACACCAGAGCCATAATGCCTGGAAGGTCAGAGTTCAAACCTTTCAGGCAGAGCTGAGGCTTGACCTAGCTTGTCATTACAGATGTTGGCCTGCTGTGGGGTCTATCTGGTTTGCAGGTGGTATATTTTGGTAGACATATTTAAATAAAGAAGTCTAAATAGCTTACCAGTGATATGAGCTTTAAACCCATAGACTGGTTTAAAGTAAGTTAGACCTAATCAGCTTTGGAAGGCTTGATGGGATATTTTTATTGTGTTGCACAGTGACATTAGCATGCCTGTGCTAATTAAATTGTCTTTCTCTTATCTTGATGGATTCTGCTGTTGCTAAAAAGGCAAGCTAACACAAATGAATATTTCCACATACCTGGATAGTTGCCTGTCAGCCTGGTGATGTTGCCATAGCTACCATTGAGGACACTGGGGTTAAATCCTCGGTATTTTATCTGGGAATTTGGGGGGTTTAGCAATAAAACAAGCCAGAATCCACTTTTTTAGAGTCAATACATACATTTGACCACATTTAGGGCAATAAATAAAAACTTAAGTAATAATCATTTCCCCCTCCAGAATTGTATTGCTGTCCAATGTGGAAAAGGCAAGAAGTCTTTGAAATCAAGTTTTGGGAAAAGACATCTAAATCCAATTAATAAAATATCACTAATTGAAATAATAATGACATTTGATAGATTTCTAAAATCCTAGTTAAGGCTCTGATGTTGCAGTCTGCATATTAAGCATAATTTCATATTTTACAGAACAATGTTCAATGCCATTAGACATCTTGACAGGTGATGACAAGTTTTATCAAAAATATCCATTATTCTGTACCCTTTAGAGATCACCTCTGGTACCACATTACAGAAAAGTGTTATTCACAAAAATATTTGTACAGACTGAGAGATTTGCCAGAGAGAAACAAAAGACATCATTTTAAATACATTCCTGACAAAACTGATTAAATAATATTACTTTCTTGTAACTTACTGTATGGTAACATGTCATAATGTACTTATGTAGATGCATATTTTTTTTCATGTCAGTCTGTACCTTTATGAGGCCAAAAAAAAATAGTGTGACAAAAAAAATAGTTAATCACTTGAATGGGACACCATGGCTCAATTTAATGTTGTGTTTGGATTTTTAAGGAGGTCATGTGTGACAGTGAGTGCTTATAATTGAATTCTAATTGAAATCTCTGTCATGCCCCCCCCCCCAATGAACCCTCCGAGACACAGAGTGAGCTAGACCCCCAATCTGGGCTGAAACAATGAGATGAGCAGATGAATTATAGTTCCCTCTCTGCAGTGTAAAACAGCGCCAATTCCAAAACACAACAAACTATTGTTTTGGTCCTTCACTTAATTTTCAACCTCTCTTACATCTACCAATACCCCATGCCCCATCATTCTTTTCCCAACTCTTACTTTGCACAGTCCCTCATTGATGTATCCCTTTCTTCCACCATCAGCAGGTGGATAGCAGAGAGAGGGACACTGATTAGCGACTGTACAAGGCAAAAGTGACCTCGAATGATGGATGTGATCATTCCGCTGCAAAACGAATGTATTTATTTTAAGTAATTTATTTGCTAATTTATCACACTCCATGTCAGAGCATACCAGACAACCGGCCTGCCATTAGTATCATGGGGTCAGCTGTTTAAAAGCAAGCATTTATCATGGTGTCGCCATTAGATGCCATTATTGTTGAACTGGTTGGGATTTTGTAAATTGTAAAACAGTTAATTGGGAACACAACTCACATATCCTAGGGTGACATGTCAACAGTTGTTTATATAGTAACAATATCATGTTGCAATTGTTGTGAATATATATTTCCATGACTTTTAAAAAGTGACCAGCTGCTTCATGATGTACTTTGTCCTGAGTTATGACATCAGAGATGAACATGATGCTGTGGGAGTCAGTTCTGAATTGCACGTGTGTGAGTTTTTTTGCCTTTCTTTTCCACTAAAGTGAGGGGTTGGTGTGGGGGGTGGAGGGGTCTAAACATTATGGATAAGAGGAGGCCCGGCACACGCTGCCTGACGATCGGTAATCCCACAGTCTCAGACTCATGACCCACTTTCTTGGAGGAGCGTGACGGAGCAGCAGTCTCTTAACCAGGAGGAGCCTCCAGACGCAGGGCGGAGGGGTGGAGGAACCCCCCTACTTTGTCAAGACAAAGGAAAAGACAGACTCTTATGAAGACTCTTGAAAGCCAAATAAGAGGTTCAGGAACACTAATACCGCAACCTGATGCTCTTATCATTCTATCTGATAAATAATTCAGAGGACAGGCCACTTTGTTCTCAGTTGGGGGCTTAATTTATTCTTGATTGCACCTATTGTTGTGCTTGTTGTGCTACAGCATTTCAGCAAACCTTTGACTTACGAAAATTTCATTTTGTGCAGATGATGTTCTGTTTTACTGGAGGATTCAAAATTGAGTCAGTGGAACACTGGCAAATTTGCCCATGGCTTGGCCTTCATGTCAGATGGACTATGATGTTTTTTGATATGCCTGTTAACACTGGATGCCCTTGTGCAACGCAAAGACTCTGCTCTTGTTTCCTAAATTGGGAAACTGTGATACCAAAAATATGGAGCCAAGATCCAAGCTGATTCCTAATTATACCACTGAACTAAGCAGTGATCATCTATTAATACAAAGGAAATGAAAAGAACAGCTTCTCCATTATTGTGTCTTATCCCTTGAAAACATACTCACTGACCTCATGGCACGAGCCACATTCAAATAGGTCAACTAAAGCTGCATTGATGTATTAGATCATATCACCACCATACATCTTATTTTTTATTAACCACCACCCACCCCTCCTCTTCCTTTTTTTTGTTGAAAACATCTCCCCACGCGTGCCACAATACACGCCGCTCTTACTTCTCTCTTTATCTTAATCCCTGGCAGACTTTAAGTGTCTGGCATCGGGGCAAAATCCCAAACTGGAGAGGAGCATGTTTGGAGACCTAATCCCCTTACCCATAGACTCGAGTTGCCCTCAATTCACCTCTCCCAAAGTAGGCCAAGAACAAGGAGCCACAACAGAGATGCAAGCGGCTTCACGAGGGCTCAGCATTATCACGCTGGCAGACAGACAGACAAGAGTGACACACACGTTGGCACACACACATACACACAGACAGACGCATGGACAGATGATGTATAAGCTGATACACTATAGACGCACAAGCGACAAGCTGACATGTAGACACACCCAGATGCTAACCTGGAAGTCATACAGTACATACACTTGCTTCCATGGTTGTTTCTCTCTTGCACTCCTTACACAATGCTGAATAACACCCACACCCACACACACGTACACACTGTCTCCTGCAGTACTTGTCTTTAGCCATAGACTCCTTTCCTTTTCTTCAGCAGTCACCTTTTAATGTTTGACTTGGCCACTGGAAGGGAAAACGGATCAGCTTCACTCCAATGTGTATTCTCTGTTTCTTCTGATAAGATAATAACCTTCTTTGATTGTACAGTGGCTTAATGGGAGATAACACCCTGTTTTCAGCATGGCAGGAGGGGCTGAGTATAAGCTGTGAACACAAATCAATAATTTTCTAAATCACAACCCCATATGCTGTTTCCAGCAACCTGTAAAACTTATGCAGATAATACATTAGGTAAAAAATCTGTGGAAGAACACATGAAACTTTAAAAAGCTTGGTAAAGGTGAGGAGTGTTGCTTCACATTTAGCGACTGGGACAGTCTCCATTGAAACTCATGTTGCCATAATGACAGGTATAACTAAAGACATGTCAGACTCGAAGAGTATGCAGATGAAGTAATTCTTAGATTCTTTATCAGTCAGTCAAACAGACATAAACACATTTGTATATTAGCACATTTGGCACCTTCATTTGAATTTCAGACCAATGACTTAGTATGCAACGCACATAGACTGCACATTTTCAGGTGTTAACATTACATCTTCAGGATTTGCTGCTTAAAGGACAGGTTCACAGTTTTTCATATGTCCATTTTTCAATATTCAATTGTCCATCTGGAGTAAACTCATGCCAGAGAGGAGTAACCAGCACTGCCACCCTTTGGTCATCAGGAGAAAATCTACCAATACAGTTTACAGTCAGTCATTTTCTACTGCTTGTTCCCATTTTGGGGTCGCGGGTGACTGGAGCCTATTCCAGTAACTTCGGGCCTTTGGCGGGGTCGCAGGGCTGACACAGAGACAGACAACCATTCACACTCGCATTCATCCACTAGGGACAATTTAGAGTCACCAATTAACCTTAACATGCATGTCTTTGGACGGTGGGAGTAAGCCGGAGAACCCGGAGAACCCGGAGAAAACCCACGGTAGCACAGGGACATGCAGACTCCACCCAGAGAGATCGTGGTCTGGTCCGGGATTCGAACCCACGGTCTCCTTATTGGGAGGCGGGGGCGCTAACCGTTTCTGCCACCGTACACACCATACAGTTTACAATATAGTCAAAATATACTAACATACTGTCTATAGACCTATAGATATTACAGATTTGTATGGTATATGTAATCTGTCATATGCAATCCAATCAGTATTTTGTGCAATTAATGCACACAGGATATGAAGTTCATTGTGAAGATAAAGTAGATGGTCACATAATTTGCTGGGAATCACACTACACATGACAAAAAACATATGCATAACATTATGGAAAACTGAGGCAAACCTGAATCAACACAGCTATGCATCTCTAGTATACTAAGGGGATTGTTAGGCCAAAGCATTGTCTTGGGGATTGCTGCAAGATAACAGGCCTTCAAAGAGGTTTAAGGATAGAGCTAAGAGATTCTCAGATTTAAAGGCTCATCCATTGCTTTTTCCCTTCCCTCCCTCCCTTCATCTTCTCTCCAGGCTCCCAGGCTGAGTTCTGGAGAAGATTAGGTCTGATTTTTCCATTATGCAAATTGTTTTCTCCTTCCCAGCCCCCTGTCATCACTTAGTTTTGTTGAGAGATTGCTTTATCATTAGTACCAAACTGCACATAAAATAGCCAGGTTTTAATGCAGTGTATCACAAAGAGCCACATAGCAGCCTGTTGTCCTGCTTTCAGAAACTAGAAAGCCCACATATTATCTGGTTCGTAAGTGGAAGTCTGCTGATTTGCCGCCACTGAACGTATGGTTCCATCGACTGGGGACTGTTGCAGAGAAGTTCACTCTCTGTCTCAATAATCAGGTGGAGAATTATGCTCAGAAATGGGGAAAATACCTGGACTTTATGAAATGGTCAATAATAGAGGCCATAAGCTTAACCCCTCCCAGATGTTGGACCATCTGTGATTACCTGATTGTGTGATGTATTTGGATGTATGTGTATAGCTAGTATGACGTTATGTATGTTTCCTTTTATTTTATTGTTTATTAGGATTATTATATGTATTATTATTAATATTTTAATCATTATTTATCTATTTCAAATTTGTAATCATAAAATGTATTGCATTCTCATTTCTTGTTTACTTCCTGTATTTTCTGTATTGGTATTGTACTGTTTATTTTGAAAATGACAATAAACAGTTGGTCATAAAAAAGAAAGCCCAGATGTCTGATAGGTAATCCTACTGCCAAGGGAGAAACAACAAGAGAAAAGACTCTATTGTAATTGATTGATCAGATGTTCACCAAGTAATCTTGCACCTACGTGGATATCACCTACATGATGAAGCATAAGCTCTAATTAGTTTTATTTTAATTTTAAATAAATAAATAATTTATTTTTTTAAATGAATTTCTCAAATTTAAAGTCATATCATATCCTTGATGGCATTGCCTGCCAAAAATAATGAATTTGCAGATTGATTGGATTGGTAATGTTATGTTTTGACTTGATATAGTACAGTTTGTCAATATAGAACACTCCTTGGGTACCATGGCTTCCCTGGAGTGGTATATTGCTGTTGCTATTACATATTTGAATACATTTGATATATTTTACGTTTTATGTTTTGCCATTGCCTGTAGTTTCTATACTTGGATGAATGACTACTTTATTTAATCCACCCAAATTCCCTAGAAATTGACCACATGGGTACATGGATTTAAATTTATGTAGTGAAAAAAATGAAATAATAATAACAAAAAAAGAAAAATTAATGTAAAGTTAACAGGTTTATGTCTTTAGAAAACTGTAAATCCCACTGATTAAATCAGTGAAGGCACAGATTGAAAGCAATATTCAGACTGCCTCATATGAGAGGTCAAGTGGTCTTAAACAGGCTTAATCTATATATAAACCCAAGCTTTGCATATTTAGCAGTCTGCACATTTTACACTTTACATATAACGTGGGTAAAATACAATTAATAATTTTCTGTCATTTTGTACATATTTAAAATAAGCTGTATTTGGAACTTACATACAGTTTTTATCTTTTACCTCTGTCTGTTTAACCCTGCTTTCACTTGCTGTCTTGGGTGGAAAGGTTTGTGTCTATTTATCTCACAATATTTATGAAACTGGGAAATTTCTGGTATTTACAGTAGTTGCAGCCCCATTATGTCTTTCATATGTTTTCTGTCTTAAAAAGTAAAAGTAATTTTCTAACTTGTCTGCTTCTCTTTACCTAATTTAGTTTTCCTTTGACCTTAATTTCATTAATGAAGAAAGATTGTCCAAGTATGCTGTTTTTTCACAAAAATCCTAACAAGGTGATGCAGCAACCCTTTAGTTATTGATTTCTCATGAGCCAAAATAACCAATTACCTTTTTTTCTTGTGTAACATTACAATTTACCAACAATTTACCAACAGCTTGCTGTTCTAATTGGTTAAGCCAAGCAAAACTAACTTAAAAAGATCCCTTCACTGTTTAAGCAGAATCCCCCCTACATGTTCTCAGCAGACATACAATTGCCTCATTAGATACATCCATCTCTTTTGTGGTCATCAATATGAACATTGTAAATAGGCAAGGTACATTTCCCCCCCGAATTGGTGCACCTCTTGTAAAAGTTACCTTTACTATCTTTTTCATTGGCAGGGGAAATGAAAGCTGGCACCTACAAAAGCTTTACAGAGTACTGAAGCTTCATACTTGAGTGATGCTGGTTTAGGTTGGCGTTTAAAGGGTATTCAGACCACAGTCAACAACAATGGCAGCATCAAAAACGTCATGGTTTGTCCCCCCTGGTTGTGCTGGTGCTGTGTTGCTGGTATGATGAGTGCTTATGCAGCTGGAGCTGTGATAAGATGACAAGGATGTTTCCACCTCTGGATTATCAGCACCGCCAGGGTGAGGACTGTTTGGTCACTCAAGCATGGCAGCAGAAATCACACGAGTGTCAAATGAGTTTCAAATGAGACCAAATATTGTAACAATCACGCCACAAATGTTCTCATCAATCGAATGTCTCACAATCCTAAAAACCAAAGCCAAAACAAGAAAGAGGAATGCATTTTAATTAAATCAGTGCTGTGTGCTGCTGATGTTCTTTTCAGTAAGGAAACGTCATAATGCAGCAATTATTTAGAGACAATGTCTGTCCGTCTTTGCACCTGCACATTTTCAGGTGGCTTTATCAAAAATAAGTAAAATCTTCATTTGTAATCTAATCTTTCATGCTTCCTAAAAGTGGCAATCTGGAAAATGTATTCCTGATCGAAGCCCAACCCTCAAACTAGGCAGGATTTGGGGACAACAGCAACTGGCTTATTGTGAACAGGTAACACTAAGAAAGCCAAGGCTTCCCTCCTTTTTTAGGTGCTTTAGAAATAATCTATGACTTGTTTTCTCAGGATCAAATGGTGCCAAAATGGTTTTAGATAAAGTATCAAGGAGAATAAAAATTTTGCCATTGTGACTCATGGTTAAAGATGCACTTAAACCCCACATATTTAGCTTTTATGAACAATGACAAAACAGTACCGTGAAGTATTTTACAGTTTGTTTCCCACCTAAAGTGGTAATATCCAGATGGTGTAAGGAAAATGTATGTCCCTTTGAGACATGCGTACTAACTGATGTTCCTAAAACCCTGTGAAAAACAATACAGCATTTTAAAGAGTACCTAATAGATGGCAGGCAGATGGTTTTGTTTTTGTAAAATGGGGCTGCCTCGCAAAAGAGAAACAAATTTGAGTTGCTCAGTTTAAATCTGAAATCAGCTTACCTCAATCTCATTTTGCTTTTGTTGCTCCTTGTTATCTGTAATGAGCTGTTGCTACCGCCGCCATGCATAAGATCCAACAGCTATATGGCTGGAGGATTAGGGCAAAAACACAACAAAACGTAAAGCAAGAGACAAGGGAAAAGAGAGAAAACAACGGAATTTAAGAGTATGAAGTGGCTCCTTTGAGGAGCTTATTATTTCAAATGTACCACTTTCAAAAGTGGAATTCCATCAAAATAAGTGGTTTCCATTTCAATAGTATGATAGCATACAAAAACAAATACAGTATAAACATACAGAACTCTAAAGATTAGTGGCTGGTCGTTTATTTTTTTCTTATTATCCTTATGTTTAATGTCAAAAAGATTTTTTGACATAACATTTAATTGACATTAATTTAGTCAATATATACAGTACATAATGTATATATACAAATTGATACTGTGTATAGTGTGATAATGCCATATTATCAATATTTTCATAGAAATGGCTTATGTCAGTGAAATAATGAGTGTGAAATACAGTGTTTAAAGAATTTTGACTTTAAGAGAATTCCAGTTGTTTTCTTTGATAATTTTTCTTGAATCAAATTATAAAATTCACAAACCTGCATGTAGTGACAGCCGACTATTTAATATCTATTCTGTCTTATACCCTCCGTTTAGTGGGGAACACTTGATTTCCTGGTCTGGTGGATGAAGGAGGATGGGACCTACATGGTTGTGTGGCTCGATACATGAATACATGAATGAATAGCATGTTCACATATCTGAATCCCATTACTGTCATGTTGCTATCATCACATTAAAGCCATAGAAGAGGGGCATTAAGGAGTGCTGAAAAGCCACAAGACCTGAACAAAACTGCACTGCAACCAAAACAACAGGATTGTCAGCATTGCAGCACAACGTGCTGTAGCCCAAAGTGACAGAAGATCCCTTGATAAGAAGTCTAAGCAAAGAATGTGATATCATCTTACAAAATTAGCATATTACATTCAAACTACTATCCAAGCATTCGTACAAATAATTCATTGATTACAGATGTTATTAAATAGTTTATTGTAGAAAAATATTTAGTTACTTATTATTGTGTATGTCTCCATGTTTATGTGTGCCAGTTTTTTAACAATTTATTTCAAATAAATGCAGTAACGAGCCGATGATGCAGAGCAGTAATATAGTGGTAAAAAAATACTGAAATATGCTCAGTCATAAGAATTAAATAAATGGGAATAATTACTGCTGGAATTAAATAAATTAAACAAAACACAATGAGAATAAATCATCAGAAATAATAACTAAGAGCCAAAGATCAGAAAAATAGTAACATTTTTAAGAACTGATAGTGGCTCTGTTTGCATAATGTCTCCAGGCAGATTGTTCCAAAGCTGTAGAGTCCTGGCCACACTTGCAAGTGACCTAAAAGCATTTGATCATTTTGGACTTGTAAACTTTCGTAACTTATGTAGCCATAGTAGCAGACAGAGAAGCTTAATTGAATGCTTATTTCATAACTTATATAATAAATTGAGCTTCAACAAAAACTTAACATTATAATAAATGCAAAGACCGTAGTTTTGCATGGCAAATTGTTTTCAGTATTTTAATTGTTAGGAGTTCGTCTTATTGTGCCCACTTTCTGTTGTTCCTTTCATGCGTTCCTGTCTCTGAGATGCTCTGGCATGGGGAAACAAATGTTGTTGTTACGCTTTTCATTCACTAGTGCAATGCCGCCCTCCTATGGTGGACCTCAGGTACTGCAGTGACCTCCTAATTATGTGAAGCTCAGAGTGACATGAAATTGGTTTGATACATTTAGACAAAACAAAATCAACATGACTAAACAGCTTATTTAACAAGCTGACAATGAAACTACATACTATGTGTTAGGAGTGATACATTTTGCAATTAATATGTGAGTAGCTAACTTCACACAGCAATGTTATAAATGAATATCTGCATCAGATAATATTTGATTGGAATAAGATGAACAGTTTCAAGAATTAATGGATGGATGGATAATACTCTATTAATATTCAAGTAACTATGAGGTAATAAAAAGCATGAAAGAAATTAAACTATTAATGAAAGCATCATGTGCATTTGGTGTAGCTCTAAAAGAACATAAGCAAATGTGTAAGACAGGACGGTACCGATGATTTTACTATTTTAAGCCACTGACTACATATAGCCTAAACTATACATACACCTTGTGTTACTGCTGGCCATTTTCCAAAGCATCATTTTTATTTATTTATTTATTTTTATGTGGGCAGCCATTATTTAGGGTGTGGTTTTTGGTTTCTTTAGGGTTTCGAGTTGAACCTAGAGAAGTGGTTCGGATGCGCCTACAAGGTCACAGAAATAATTTAAAATGCTGCAGAATAATTACATTTTTATTTTTTCAGATGTTCATCTAATATTTGCTTTTTTTTGTTGCAAATTGCTGGATAATACCTCTTCATCTTTGGGCCTCTAAAAATGACTCAAATAATTACTTTTGGTACTTTTTGGTTGACCTGCTCATAACCCATAGACATATGCAACTGTCTGCTTGCCAAGGGTTGCAAGTATAGACGTCACTTTATTTTAAAGGGTTACAAGTCAAAAAGGTTTGGAACCACTGACCTAAAGCACATTTTCAATATATTCAGATGTGCTTAACAAAAACAGAGTTTGCCAGTATAGCTGGGCAACGTCTTGAAATGTAAATTATGGCCGGGTGCTTGTTGTCCCTTTAGCTGTCACTATGAAAGTGGAAGTATGCAATTGTCAGGTCATCAAACCAAGTGGTGGGGAGAAGGGGCAACAGGGTGGACTGCACCTTCACATAATGCACATGTAGGAAGATATACATTTATTTTAATATTATTCAATGTTTGTATATAAATTGATGTAGTTGCTGTCCATTATATTACATTGGGGAATGCCCATGTTTTGATGGTGAGATGTTCCTTTTAATTGGCTAAATTCATACAGACTTTGGCACTGATTGCCTGACAGCATGGTCCCTGATTGGCTTTACTTGAGTAGGTGTTGGTTATATGTCTGGAATTTTCTTTGATCCTCAATTTTACCTGATGAAGGTCTAAGGACCAAAAGGTTGTATCTCTAATAAAGTGTATTGCAAGTAAAAGGACAGTGTGAGGCACTTCTCTCTTCTCTTGCCTATGAAAGCATGTGAAAGGGCCACTAAACAAACAATCTCGACTGGTTTAGGCTGAAACTAAGAGTATGTCTATTGCTAAGGGAAAGGTTGTTCCAAGGCTCTGCATAGCCGACAATGTACCCATCAAATGTTTGACAGAGATGACAGTCATAGATCCAGTAAAGTGGTGAGACACAAATCTGAATGACAAGGAGCAAGTTTATATCTGGAGGCACATTCAGGATTGTCAGGCAAGTCGAACGTTGCTGTGCTGAACGCCACAGGAAATCCCCAACACACACGCACACAAACTAATCAATCACAAGCACGTTGCTATGCTGATTACTTGCTGTTTGGGACTATTGAATCTGCTAATGTGGCTGATGACAGTAGCTGTATAGCTCTATACTGATAATATATCAACGGTGGCACCGTGAGAAACTCTAGTCAGTGCAGCATGTGTGGCTGGAATGCTGTAGTAGTAGGAGCAGCACAACAGCTGTATATACATAGGTAGGTAAGTTACATAACTGACCCTCAGATAGTATACAGCTGATTTGTGTGGTGAGGGTGGGAGAAGCTTGCCCACAGTCAGGGGGTTGGGGGAGGGACTCAGTCTGAGAGGAAGGTGAACGCTGACAGACCAGAAAGACAAAACAGAGCAAGCGTGATTGTATTCTCAGTGGGACATAAAGTACCAGCAACACTTTCACATTTCGTTTAAAGGCCAGTTTCTTATTGTGAGCGATGGCGTCTGACATAATCTGACAAACAATTTCCTGCCAAAGTTAGAATACTTTTGGTTATTTTATATGAAAAATGTGTGCGTTTTTGTTCTCGCTCTTCACACTGGTTTGAAGTGGGAGGAGCTCAGTTGGAAAAAGGTGATGTTACATGCACCGTTCACATGGAGCTGGTTTGTTTATGTTGCCATCACTTTCAATTAAATCTGATCAAACCACACCCACATAGCCCCATGGAGCAGATTAGCTGAGGTTTGGAGTGTTAAGGTCTTAAATCCCCCCAAACTTTAACTTTTATTTTTGCTTATTTAGTCATGAAAACTCAGGGGCTTTAAAAAGAATTACACAATCATGAGTCATGTCTCAGGTATTTTCAGGAAATCTAATCTGAGGTGATATTATTTCATGGGCTGATTTAATTATTTTAAAGACTCAGTATTTTAAAAATGGAATGCTTTTAGGCTAATTATTAAATGAAAAAGTAAAGAAGTCAGTATTTCCCACCAGAATGTAATAGTAGTGTGGAGGAGGCTTTGGAGCAGCATTTAGATCTTCATGTTGGGATATACAATTTACAGACAGATAAACAGGTAGCTTAAACTATGAAAAATCCAAATGTCTCTCATTATTTCGAAATTCTTGACTTGACCCTGAAGCTGGATTAGAATAATTCAACTTCAAGTAAAAGCAAAAGTAACCTGTATTTTAATATTTAAATCTTTTAATGGTAGATACACTGCATGGTCTGGCTGTAAGTGAAAAAAACCCCTTGAAGAGTAATTAACAGCCCCTGAAACCTCTGACCTCTCTGCAGTGATGCCCCGGTGTACTCCAGGACCCCGTGACGTCACTGCTGAGTGCGCGTACAGGTGAAACAAAGCACACCTCTGACCACACCCAACCACACTGTGGCGTTGTCAGATGCAAAACGGTGTAAGCCTCTGTAACTCTTTAAAGACATACATAAATATCAAACATTCTATGGAGAACAGACCACAACAACACAACTTTGAGAACAAAAAAAAGTCTGGTTATGCATGAAATGTGTTTTCACATGTGAAACGCAGACAGCTTGGCCTTCCCCACGAGCCAGCAAGTTCAACGCCCCGGCCCGTGACGTCATCTCGGAGGAGGGGCTGCGTGTTTTGATGGTTTATGTGCACAATACCTCACTTCCTCAGCAGCTGCCATTGCCGTGGTGTGTCAGGAAAGAGGGGAGGGAGAGAAAGAGGCCGTGGCAAAGAGCGAGAGAAAGAAAGGGGGAGGGAGTGACAGAGAAGCAGAACGGCTCCAGGAAGAAGAAAAGGGTGGCTGCCTCTGGAGGAGTTACTAGTGAACGGGCCTCACAGCGAGAGGACGCAAGCTCGGGGGCAGGCAGATTAGCAGCGCTGGTATGGCTCAGTCGGCTGCTAACGGCGTGGACCAGGATTTGGCCAGCAAGAGGCTCCACTCAAGGTAGGACCCTAGGGGGGTACATCGGCAAACATGTGTGTGTGAGTGTGTGGCGAGGGTTCAGCCTTGTAGCCTGTCCTTAAATGTCTGTCAGGATAAAGAGAAAAGTAGTGACGGGAGGGAGCGGTTGAAGGGGCAGAAAGAATAACAATATAGAATAACAGAGCCTGCCACCTCAGGGTTTTGCTTACTAAGGAGGAGCCGGGCAGGCGGAACTGGACCAGCCCGCTTTCACTGATTTCAAGCTAAAGACCCAGCCACAGTTGCAGCCAGAGCCCAGTTCCAAGCCTCATTCCTGGCTCGGGTCTTTGCGCCGCTGTGGCTGGAATGTACAGACTGAGAGGAGCCTCACGAGATGTGGACGTAGGAGGAATATACTGTAGAAGGGAGTGTCTGTGTCCAGGTTGGACACTTTGACAGTACACGTGGCTTTGGTTTAAACGTGCCAGGTGGGTGCAGAATCACACCACATGCACAGGGTCAGGCGATCACATGGATGAAACATGGAGGCTACATACCTATTGTGTGGGAAGATAGATTTGTGTTGCAGCTGTCAAAATGTTACCACTGTAACCTCATATTTGCATACCTTGTGTACGTGTGATGACCAGTGCCTCACTCATTTGCAAAACTTTCTGTTTTCCCTTGCCTCAGTACTATGTATTTTTGAGATATTTCCATGCAATAAAACAGTTTTAACTTTGAACTGTCTTTCAATGCTCAGCTTTGACAAAACATAAACAACTGATGTACATTACTATATTTTTGTACTAGGCCTATTTATTATTACTAGGGCTGCAACTATTATTATTATTTGGATTATTGATATTTTCTTGCCTACGAACTGTCAGAAAATAATGTAAAATGTCCATTATAATGTATTCAAATTAGTTGTTTTCTCAGACCATGAGTCCAAAACCCAAAGATATTCAGTTAACTATCATATTTTATGAAGAAAAGCCTCAAATCATTACTTTTGAGAAGTTGAAAGTAAAACATTTTTGCTTGAAAAGTGACCTAAACAGTTGATCAATTGCTTAAAAAAAAGTTCTGCTCATCGACTAACCGTTTCAGTTGTACTTATATATTTTGCCAGTTTCACTGAGTGGTCCATGTTTATTTGCTCTTGTGCAATGCCATAGCTTAGGCACCACTGATTGGATGTTAGTAAAACTTGTGAGAATGACACGTCTCTGTTTTTATATTTTTACATTTTGAAGATTATTAATCACTGATTACATGTGGGTGCCTCCACATCTTTGTAAGTCAGTCAAGTAGAATAAAGCCGATATCACCCACGGATTATGCAAGAAATGATGTATCCAATAACTGCATGGTAACATTTCCCAAAGGAATGGTTTGAGGGTAGTACTACAAGTCAAATCAAGTTAATAGTTTACTATTTTGTTTGTGGGAGACTTATAGAAGTTATAATTGTGTATTATAATTTATGTGAAATCCAATGTCTAACGCGGAGCGGACTACTAGGAATGTTGAGTTGCGAAGTGACATTCATAAGCCATGAAAGGTTGTCATGTCCCTGACAACACACACACACACACACACACACACACACACACACAAAGGTGTGTGTGTCATATGATCATAAGCAGTGGTGGTTATGATCATATGGCCAGGTCTACCCTTTGATTGCTTTCCCTCTATTTTACAAACAGATAAAGTTAGTACATGACCTTCCAACAATGAGGGTTGCGGATATTTATGTGTGTGTGTGTATATGCTTGTTAGTGTTTTTATTTATTTTTATTTTATCTGTGGAGTCTTTGTCAACAAATAATTCCTTTAAAATGCTTTTGTTTTGTTGGACTGTGGTTCCAGACGTTAATTCTCTTGATTGGACATCGTCAAAATGAAAGCAATATTAGGGTATGAATAGAAGCAACTCTGAAAGAAGTATTCCAAAGCTTTAACTTCTACTTACTGCATCAGATATCTATTCTGTTCTCCTTTTTTTATCACGGCATTATTGATCAGCTCCAGAATTGGCTACATAACATAATAACTATCAATCAAAAGGAGGTGAAATTACTGCTTATGTTAGACTACAGAAATGGTTTTTCAGTACTGATGACTTTTTACACATTGTTTTAAGCCAAATGCTGCAACGAACCTCCACTTAACCACCTTTGGAATCACAAAACTCTAGGAATATTACAAATTTTAGTCCACAAATGTTATGCTGTATTGTTTTCTCTCAATGTATTCTAGAACCATATTACGTGATACTGCCCCATTAAATTTCCACAGACAACAGGGATTCAACAAGCTGAATCACGGACAATCAAAAATGCAGTTTTACAAGAGCAAAAGAAGGAGACAGCTCTGCTCTTACCGAAAGAGACATAGGCACTGCAAGAGGGGAAAAAACATTCCTAGAGAGTTTCTCTTTGGTTTCCCAGACAACTAGCTGTGGCACTCTGTAATTATGGCTGGATTACTACTCTGAGCACAGAGTTGCTAAGCTAAGCCAAGAACAACAGGGACAGAAGTGTAGAATCCCAAATATGGAATAAGGATCTGAAAGGAAGAGCGCCAAGAAAAAATGTGAAAGAAAAGAAAAGGGTAATAATTTAGGAGTAGGTAGTCATTTTCATTAATTAATTAATACATGGTTTTGTAGGGCTTTGTCTCCTATTGATGTCAGACAATAGGGAAAATGTCTGTTAAAATTGACCACAGCCCAAGGGGATCTATTTGTTTTTAGTCCAAAACCCTAAGATATTTAGTTTACTATTAAATAAGAAAACCATTACATCCTGCCATTTGAGAAGCTAGATCCAGCAAATGTTTTGCATTTTTGCTTGAAAAATGACTATAATGATAAAATGATTATAAATAGTTTATGATACATTTTATGTCTCTAAAACAGACAAAAGCAGCAAATCCTCACATTTGAGAAGGTGTAAATAGGTAATGTCTCAAACTACTCGCGTATCAAAATAGTTGCTGATTAATTGTCTGTCAATGAACTAATAGATTAATTGTTCCAGCTCTAGTTGAATCCTATGGAATAGGTCGAACTGAGTCTACTGCTTGAAATGCACATGACCTGTCTTAGTGCACACCGCTTTGCCCCAAATCTGGTTTTACATCTCCCTCTTTCAGAAAGTAAGAAATACAGTATCATTTACAACCTACATTATGTGAAAATGGGTACAGTGCAGTACAAATGTCATGAATAGGTTGTGGTTTTTGACAATGCTCCTGCCAGGCCACATCCTGTCCAGCTAATCTAGCCTCGTCACTGTGGTTCGCTTGGGTTAAGCTGCTCTAATAATGCACTGAAGTCCTAAATCTGAGCAAGCTTCTATTTCACTAGACTTCATTTGACAGTATATATTTTTCACAGAGGTTTAATTTCACTAGTCATTCTGAAAAGCTGAGTCATGATCCTGGGGTTTTCAGTTTACATGTTCAGCCAAATGAGTATCTGCTACTGTATTATTGCCTAAACTACACTTTTAAAATTCCAAACCTAATCCTAGCCTTTAGATTGTCTCCCTCTTCTTATTTCAGTGATCATCTTGTGCAGTATAACCTTTCTAATGCAAAAATGCTACGGAGAAGCAATTTAGC
>CM022482.1:17151121-17169079 GCA_011952105.1 Coreoperca whiteheadi | reverse complement strand
TTAAAAAAAAAAAAAAAAAAAAAAAAAAAAAAAACCTTTTCCACCAACACCTAAAAAAAAATAAAAAAATTTTTTACCTTAAAACAAAAAAAAAAAAAAAAAAAAAAAAAAAAAAAAAAAAAATAACCCCTTCCTATCCTTAGCTTTGTATACTGTGCTGGGCTTTAACCAGACTCGTTTTTGATGCACTTATGCTTTTTGTTACCTTGTGTTGTTATATTGCTTCCATTGTCTTCCTCAAATGTAAGTCGCTTTGGATAAAAGCGTCTGCTAAATGACTAAATGTAAATGTAAATGTAATGCAGAAGAACATGATCGTCACGTATTTTTGTATCAACAATGAATAAATTGTGATTCATGATTTGACAAAGGTTCATTGTTAAAATTTGGCTTTTTTCGAAAGAACGAACCTTAGACATGGCATAGATCAGCTTACACACAAACTTCTCACTTCTTCTTCCTTAACTTACTCCCTGAAACTTGTCCAATTATGTTTCATGTGCTCTGTGCTGCCATGGTAACCTCACCAGGAGACTGTCTCTCTTAGACCACAGACAGGCTATTATGGGATGAGTGTCTCCCAAACAGACCAATTAGAGTGGTAATCAGAGGACAGAATGGCAGACTGTACTGCACAGATCCATTCTTACGCCAGCCACAAAGATGGCAAGAATGAAAGTCACTTTGTTAAAATCCTCTCATGGAGAATAGTCTTTGTCATGTTGGTTATTTGTCCATAAATGTCTTTTTCTCACTCTTGGTCGCCTTTTTTTTCCTTTTATCCTTCTTTCTGTCTCTGTCAGTTAGCCCTCAAGCTCGCTCTCATGGAGTACTTTTCGTTTACTGACTTTGATCTAGATGTGCGATGATATATTGTGGCCTCTAACTTTATAACTGCACAGCTTAAGTTATTTAACCGTGTCGCCAGGCATTCTCAAGGCTACACCCTTTTTCCGCAATCTGTTTTACAATTCAGGGTTTTACAATTCGAGTGTGGTTTCCAGAGGCCCCTGCACCATCTGCAGCTGGACGCAGTGTCCTCCTTCCTCATCTTTGTCTTTCCTCTGTAACTGCATCATTCAGCATCTCTGCCTGCTTCAACCTTACTCCTTATCACTATCGTGCCCCCATGATGACAGTGCGCTGCTGTCCTTTCAAAGCCATACACCTTACATTGGATAGATGCTAGGTTTCTTCTTCTATGTGTACCATCAGAAAAAATTCAGTCTTGCTCAGTGCCATACCATACCAAGTCTTTATAGCTGATTGGTTAACGACAGTTGATGTCTTCTACATCATGGTTGTGACTGCTCAATTATAAATATATTCCCTCTGTGATATTTTGTAACTGTGTTGACCTTGTACCTTTCATCCCTCTGTCTACTGCAATTAGTGCCTTCTCCACTTTCCTGTGTGCACTGAATAGTAGCCTTGGTGCAATCTACAACTTTGTGGGCCCTCCTCGTTCAGATCTGGTTACTGGAACTGTCAACGTTTATGTGCTTTTTTTTTTTTTTTTTTTTTTTTTTTTTTTTGTTTTTTTGTTGGGTATCAGAGGGGAAGGGGGTTTCCCCCTCTGTTGCAGAATTAGTTGTTGCTATTTTAAGTCCATCTTGTTTAATGCCAAAGAGATGACCTTGCACATTCTGTTATCTACAGTTGTAACCAGTTCCATCCACTTTCCAGTTGTGACTTTCATGTGTTATTGTCAGCCCAGCTGAAAGATGTTTGGAGTACTTTTGCCCTAAGGCTTGGATATGTTGCTCCAACAGCAAAATTAATTTGTTATAAGCAAGGAAGACCGTTTGGTCACTTTAGATCACCTATTGAACGAGGGGGCTGAATGGTTCAGGTGGCCTAATGTTTACGGCCACTTATATAATAAAATATATTTATAAAATACAGTTGCTCTAGCAGTAGTAGTTTAATGACTTCATATATTTTTAATGTTTGTATTTGTTAGGTTGGCACGCAAAGCCTTGTGATCTAAACCAGACTGATAATATAGTATCATTAAAGATTGAGAGAGTTATATAAGCAACAAGGGATAAAGAAAAAGACTTTCTGTGGACACTGCCATGGTGAGTCACTCCCAAGGTCAAATTTGTATTAAATTTTTTTTCTCAGATCAAAGAGGATATGGTTCTCTCTTGTTATGATATCAGCCTGCAGTATCAGCATCTGTTTGGGAGAAGTGAGCACACAAGCCTTTTTCACAGAAGGTCAACAAAGCTAACTGACACAAGGATATGTCTAAAAGCAGGCAAAATAGTAGGTTCTCCTAAGAGGAGTAAAATAGTCCATTTATTCCGACATTGTGGCAATCTCATTGAATTAGTAAACTTTGTAATTAAGATGTTTTTCACAAATATGTTTTCAGCATGTCTAGATTTTGATGTTTGATAATACCACTATAGGTCAATGCACCTTTTTCCTGGCCGGCATTTACATATCATAGCAGGAAACGCACAGGTGTAATTGATACAATTATTAGTGGCTGTATTCCATTTACGTATTTCAGTGGAAGAACCTGGGTATTGTGCTTGCTGTCATGGCTTACTGACATACCAGACGCGCGTGAGATGGACAACTGAAAAATGTCACTGAAACGCTATCTGTAAAGACATGCTATTATGCTTACCAATTTTGAGTGGATTTTCCACAAACAACATTGCCGTTGATTGTGTGGAAATAAATGAGAGAAGGGGTGGGTGCCATAATTTAATGCAAATCACAGTATATTTACTTTAGATGTTGTGGATCCACCCAGCTAAACTCGGCATAATCAACCCAGTAACCCATTTACTCAATGAAGAATCTACATGCAATTTAAACATTACGTAAGTCTAGTTAGAATCAAAAGATAATGAACACATTTAAAGATTTTTACCTAGAAACACAGACAAGAACCTAAATTAAGAGTTCTCATCTGTAATTTTTTTTTTTTTTAAAGATTATTTTATGGGCTTTTTGCCTTTTTTATTTGATAGGAACAACTGAAGAGAGACAGGAAATGTGGGAGAGAGAGGGGATGACATGCAGCGAACCCTGGCCACTGCAGTTATGACTCAGCTTTATACATGGGGCACGCGCTCTACCAGGTGAGCTACTGCCGCGCCCCGAATTTATTTATTTTTAGTAGGGGTGAGCAATATTGCCAAACTCTTCTGTCATTCTATCTACCCAATTATTCTTGTCACTCTCTTCTTCTGCGGCAGTTGGCAAGCCAGCTTAGAGGTGCATTACTGTGTCAAACTGTCGCTCTCGTGTCACGTGAGAACGTGGTAAGCAGACCTGCGGCGCAAATCACATTGCCTTGTGAGGCAGCTAGGTTTGCGAGACCGCGAGAGAATCCGGCCCTGATTTACAACGTCGCCTGCCCCGAATGTATAGCAGAGCCACAAAGGGATAGCTCTCGTGGTGGACATGGTATTGCCAAATCTCTACTGTACTCCACTATATTGTCATATCGCCCAACCCTACGTTTTAGTGAAAATAATTTTAAGTGTATACATTTACAGTAGTGATATTTATAGGTCCCTTACCTCCTCTTTACTCACAGTCGTATTTGTCTTGGCTGGTGACCTAATAATGTTTCTGCCAGTGTCAGCAGACAGTTGGATTAGTGTGGGCCAATCTGTGCAATGTGTGGTCTCTAACCAAGGAGGTGCAAGTCCCTGGATTAGCGATTGTCTCTCTCTCTCTCTCATCCTTCCTTTCTGTCTCTCATTGGGGCAGTGGTCACACTTAGAAGTATTGCACTCATTTTGACGTCACTGACTGTCCCCCTGCTCTCACCCAAAATGTTTCCTACGTTATTTACACCCTCCCTCTTTTAAAGCGTGACTTGCAATGGCAAGGCAGAACAATAGATCTCGCTGTCACAGCTGAGGACAGGTTGAAGAGGATCAAAAGAGAGGACATATTTCTGCTGGGGATAGTAAGAACTGAATGACATAACCGCAACGGACATCTCAACTTCTTGATTAAATTCCATTGGATTAGTGAAACATGCCCTCTGTAGACTTGTAAAACATGTTTTTGCTAAGAAATACAATGGTAACTGGAACTGCTCTTTCATGGGATTTTCTACAGTTCCCTTCTGACTTGCTTGGCTATGGGAGTAGAGGGTTCACCATTCTGTTTTTGGGTTCTCGAGGACTTGAAAAGCAGATGTGACTCTCGGCTTGTCTGGGACTCCAGTTGGATTGTGTCCAGGTTTGCTGCAACATTGCTGTCCTTGTCGATTCTTATGGAGTAATTCCATGGACATTATGGACTTGGAAACTGGAAATTTCATCTCAATTAGCTAGATCAGCTGATATCACTAAAAGTCTCAGCATTGCAGTATCAGCGATAAGTGCACTGCTTGAATAAACTACAATCTCTATGTAAAGAGTTGCTCGTTTCAAATTTTTTTGCTAACCCTTGCCTTCATGGCATCTGAGCCTTGCCCTCTGACTGGAGCTGAGAGAGCAATGTGTAGATTAGTCCACCATGGACCCCGACCCCAAGCTATGCTAAGACCTTTACACTTGGAGCTACAGGTGTATGTGGATAAAACGCGAACCAAGCAAAAACACAGGTACTGTTAGAACATTGAAAAGGACCAGTTCTGTGATAATTTTGTTGTCTGGCAAGCAAGGTTTTGTAAACCAAATGACCTTGGTGAGCACACTGATTCTCGGTCTGGACACGCTGAGAAAATTTGACCAGAAGATCACGTTGGTAATGTAAATTAATGTAATTACCTGTTACAATAAATCCTTTTGGCATTGAGAAAGGCCACCATTGTAATTGTAGCCATGCTTTTTGGCAAGCAGGAAGACAAAGGAGACATTTGCATCTACAAGAAAAGGGTAACAGGTACAGTAGATTAAAAGAATAATTAAATAATATGGGGCCCTGACTGTTGAAAATACAGAATAAATAACTGAGAGATACACTTTATGGGAGAGGAGGAGTGTAAGGAGGTGGGGGACGTGAAGTGTTTCTTGAATGCACCCATTAAACAAATTAACAACTACATATGAGACCCATCTCTTTGCTATACCTTTGAATGGTGCCATTTGTAAAACAGATTAGATTAAAGGATAATCTGCTTAACTCTACATTCTAGTACCCTATCTGGAATTTAGAACTGCAACCAAATTGACTGGTCTTTAGTTTATCCTGGATTATACAATGAATCTGGGGTGTGTACTTTCTGGATACAACTCACTGATGAGGCCTTGTAGTGACTGTGCTTTGTATGTGCAAAATTAATTTTAAAAGACCCTATGGTACTACTCAAACTTTTCTTATGATCACACACTTTTTCTCACTTTTTTCATATTTTCTCTCTTGATGTCCCTTTGCGTCACACCTCATTTCTGATTTTTTTTATTTTTTTTTTAAGCAGCTTATAGCTGTAAGATGCTTACTTTTTAAATTATTAAAAGCGATTCCGCCAAATACCTTAGAATTTGATTGAAGTCCCCTTAGCGACAGAGACGTTGTCAATAGACACAAAGTTGATATCCCTTTTTACATTCTCTGAGTCAGTGTCTTGATCAGCAGTTGCCATGGTAACCAATGCATTGTAGAAGTGGTAGGAAGACTCCTCTTGACTTAGCTTTTGATATTTCTAGTACATGTTGCTTTTATTATATTTCAGCTTAGCATTGTAGGAGAGCTCATCATGTGTTGGCACAGGAATGACACATTCATTTGCAGATTTCCCCATGTTCACGTGGACTACGATCAATATCAGCTAATGAATTACTCTTAATATTTTTTCATAGTAAGCATTTTTATACACAAAATGCAAGGTTGATTTTAATCTCACATACTCCAAAAGTGTGGAAAGGCACGCAGCTTTATCAGCTTGATATAGCCAACCAATAATGCGAGAGAAATGTATGTCTTTATAAATCAGACTCTAAAAAACAGGCTGCTGTGAGCATTAATGAGCGAAAAGGGCAAGACCTTTTCAAGGTGCTCATCTTAGAGCCTTAGACTCAGTTGCTAAGGCAACAGTCCAAAGATATGGCTACAGACCTTGTTGTCATGGTGATACTGGCAATTTGTTCCTCACTAATGTTGCACTGCCACTATAATAAGTGTCCATATTACTATACATTGTTCTAGCTCTGATAATGCTCAATACTATTTTCTTTCTTTCTCTGTATGTATGTGTAAACCTGTGTGTGCACCATTTAGGATGGAGGCCTCTTGCTTGGAGTTGGCCTTGGAAGGAGAGCGGCTGTGTAAGGCTGGGGACTTCAAAGGGGGAACAGCGTTTTTTGAGGCAGCCGTGCAGGTCGGCACAGAAGACCTGAAGACCCTCAGTGCCATCTACAGCCAGCTGGGCAATGCCTATTTCTACCTCAAGGAGTATGGCAAAGCCCTGGAATACCACAAGCATGACCTTACTTTGGCCATGTGAGCATTGTTCCTTTTTATTTTTTATAGCTGCTACCTGCATAGTAAATGTTGGTGTCAAATTGCCTTTACTTGTTTTAAATGGTTTATAGTTTTGTGAGAATTGTTGCTGGAACAATCTTTATTTTAATATAGGAGAGAGTGAGTTACTCAATTTACTGACCACTGTGTCAATTGGAATTTGACAGCTATTTTCATCAAGTCAGCTATTAGGTGGTACACTATGAACAGTATTCAACTGTATATTGTAGAAAAGCTTGTATATGTTTATCCCCGTATTCAAAACCATATGAAACCCAATCAAAAAGTGTAGTTTGCCAGGCACTGAATGCATACTTTTTCTTTTGATTGTTTGTTGGTAGCTTAAAGCACTTAATAGGCACTAAAATAGAGTACAGTATCATCTTCATACTAAAGGAACTTATAAATTAGAACCAATTTAAGGATTTCAATGATTGAACTAATGGTACTTTTTTATCATGTTTAAAAAAACAGATTTATATTGATAATTATGAACTGTCAAAGAGGTGCTTCTTGTTACCAGTTACATGAGTTTTCATCTGGCTTGATTGACGACAGTCTGCATAGCTGGTAAAAAATACTCATTGTTTTAAATGTTTTTGATTCGTCACTGACTGAAGCAGATGAAACAATATAATTTATAACAAATTAAAACACAAACATTCTCCTGTGGTCACCTCTGAAGCCTGACTGCACTTCAATTAGAGCAAATCCTCTTAGTTGTGTTCTGATAATGGTTTAATCATTTCAGCTAATAAAGCTTTGAAGCTGGGTAATAGTTATTTGTATCACTACAGTTGGCTAATTTATGCAATAGGAGCTCTAAATATATATATATATATATATATATATATATATATGATATGCTAATGATTGTGCTATTTAATGTACAGACAAGTTACCATTCCTGACAGATTTTATTTACTTTATTAGATGCATAAAAAGCATCAGGGTTTTTAATAAGTTGACAATGAAAATTCCATGAAAAAGTGAAGGGACTTTCATATAGTAACAGTCGACAACAACCAGCTGGATATTTAGCTTGTATGAGTAATCCGGTCCCCTGCAGTGAGTGCAGCTGGTACTTCAGCAAGGAAGCGATCAAAGACCCTGGGGAGATTTACCTTGTTACATTACGGTCTCACCGGGGCCACTGGGACCTGGTCCTAGGAAATAAGCAACTTATTAAAAATGTACCATACAGCATCTCCCAATTAAATCTTGCTACAGTAATTTAGTGGCTATCATTTAATTAAATGACATTAACAAAAACTATAAGGTTTGCTCCCACCACTGAACATCAAAAATGTGTTTCTTTACTTTCTCAGAACAATAGGAGACAGAATTGGAGAAGCAAAAGCCAGTGGCAACCTTGGTAACACATTAAAGGTGTTGGGGCGCTTTGATGAGGCTGTTGTGTGCTGTCAAAGACATCTGGATATTTCTCAAGAGCAGGGTGACAAGGTAACAATCATGTTGTTTTACAGCATCTCCTTAAAAGTCCTCAAAAAGCTATGATACATTCAGAAGTTTGCTGCCTATATTGTTTTTCTCCTTCAACCACATGAAACCTGTCCTACATGATCTTTATTTAATATTTGAGATATTTACATGTGTATATACTGTATTTGTATAGCTCCAGGTTATTTCCGAGCTTCATGAAAGATGTTGCACAAATTAAATGCTAGTTATTACTAATCATTTTTAAATGCTTGAGCATATTACTGTAGGCATATGTGGATGTCCAGATGCCCACATACACACAATCTTCTGTTTTAAAAAAGAAAGGACAAAATATATAAATACATTTTTTGAGTTATTTATTTTTTTATTGATCCACATACCTACTGTATCTTGATATCTGCAGAGATATCTTTCTGCATCCTTTTTCACTTTTTTTTTTTTTTAACCTTTGTTTTCTGTGTCTCTTTGTCTGGTTGTAGGTTGGAGAGGCCAGAGCTCTATATAACATAGGGAACGTGTTTCATGCGAAGGGCAAACAACAGTTATGGGGCTGCACCCAGGAACCAGGGGACCTGCCTCCTGATGTCAGAGACACACTGCAAAGGGCTACTGGTTTCTATGAGTATGTATTGTTGAGTAATGAACAGCTAGCCTAGAAAGTGAGTTAAACTGCATTTTGTGGTGTCAAAATGTATTCAGAATATTTTGCTTTTCCAAAGTTACATACAGAAATCTAATTTAAATTGGCATGTCACTGCTTCGGTCCCTACTTTGACTCACCTCTGATAGTCAGTACCCCTTTGGCTATTCTTGAATACATCTGTGCCTGCGTGGATGTATGTTTTTTATTTTTACATGGAGATTTAATTTTAATCACTGGTAATTTTAATTAATGTGGATGGAGAGCATATGTGGGGGGGCGGGACTTTGGCTGCACCTTCTGTTTACAATTTCACAATTCTTGTTAAGAAGCAGTCCAGACTTGATTTGGCTGTGTCTTGCTCACTAATACACAAAATAACATTTGCTTGAATTTGCCTCTATTTATTATTCCATTTATTCTCACAATCCCCTCAGTCCCTGATGCTTAAAAGCAACCCCACAGAAAGCTGCCACTGTCATACGTTATAACAGGGACGCTGTGAGAATTGATAAGTTGTGTCAGTTTTCAACAGGCTGTTAATTTGCATTGTTACTGAATGTTTCCGTTTATTTTCATCAGACCACAGAATAATTTACTCCATCCTCTCTGTGTTTCATGTCTTCTGGCAAAATCCAGGCTCACATTTGCTTCCCTGTAGAAAGCGGTTCCTTCAGGCCAATCTGCCTCATGTGAAATACTACAGCAGCCCTTTGTATGTGAATGTGTTCACTCTCAACACTTAAGAAATACTATACACATTTTATCGCCACGCCATTATCTGAATTCTATTTACAGTTCTTTGAACTTCATAGTTTCCACTCTGACATTCAAGTTTTTCTAGATATACTACATTTCTATGAATTGGTCTCAGGTTGACTCTCAATGGGATTTTAAGGAAATTGAATGCAGTTTGTGTCAATTTGGAGTGACTCTGCAAAGAAGGGAAAACCATACTGACTAAATTATATATCAGGAAATAAGAGCGACAAATATATTACACTTTATTTTTGTGGTTTATGTTTAGATCAGTGTTAAGATATAATACATTTTAAATCAAAGCTTAAGTGCAGCAAAATTCAGAAAAAGTGGCTGTGTTACTAGAAAAAGGCAACTCACTGATGGGAATTGGTGTAGTTCCATGAATATGAAGCAGGTTGGTGCTGAATAACACGCACATTTGGTGTTGCCTAGATAAATAAAACATAATAAACCCATAATAATAGCTCATCTCACTGGGAAATTATCTAGACCCTATTAAAGCATATTTTTAAACAATGGAGCAATTAACATCAAACTGAGAAACTGTCAAAGGTGAAAGAGAGGATTCATACATAAATACATGGAACATTTTAAAGGCTCAATTATCATATGCAAAAAAAAAAATAAAGCAAGCCTGTTTTGTGTTTCATAAATAATTATTATAAACATATAAGATTGTTTTACACCAATATTTAGAAATATATTACACACTTATTACATATTTAGCTGTTGTCTAATGTCAATGGATTATTGGATGGAAAAAATAAGCTGATTAAAATTGTTAACATATATATATATATACTTACAATTTACTTTAACATCATTTGCATACTACTACTTAACTGGATTGTACTTTTTCTCTGTAGGATGAACTTGTGTTTGGTCAAAGAACTTGGAGACCGAGCTGCTCAGGGGAGAGCATATGGGAACCTGGGCAACACCCACTATCTGCTGGGAAACTTTGTCGAAGCTATCAAGTTCCACCGTCAGGTGAGAAATTCCAAATGTTTACCAGCGTCATCTTAATACTACTAATGCACAGATAAGCGTTATCGGCATTGTCGTTGTGCCAGAACCGAACAGTGACCTTGCGTCGCCAGATCAACAGCCTAACTTTGCTTCTGACACAAGGTCTTTCACCTTGCAGCTAAAACTTTGTGACTCACCATGATATTGCACTGGAATGCACTTGATGGAAGTGGAAATGCTAACACAGTGCAGTTTTCTTGTCATCTCGCCTTATTCAGGTCTTATAAATTCTGCGAACATCAACCTTAACACATCTTCCTGTTTTATGTACAGTATATTTGGTTTGCCTTGTCCAAACTATTAACATACGCATTAAGATGTGGTTTGGGGGAGTTTTGGTGGTTTGTGCATATGCTGTGTAGCCACGACGTCCTAGCCAGGGATCTTGAGTGTCCTCCATGGAGCCACAGTGCCACATGATAAATTTGAGTGTCGTTGTCATCCTGTTCAGCCTCTGGTGTTTGCTTCTGTCACGTGGAGCCCAGAAGCAAACAAGTGGTTATTTGATTTACTGTTGCATTGTGATCAAACATATTTGCATGACCCGTGCTTTTAGATTATAGGTGTAGTCAGACTACACTGCTATTAATGTCAGTGGAGAAAACGGCTATATGCATTTGCTTCTTGTTGAGAAAAGATCGTATCTAGTTTGCCTTGCACAGACTTCAGTGTGAAAAAAATGTCACATGCAAAATAGCAAGACTCGTCAATGCACAGCCAGTTTGAGAGTGAAGGGGGGACTGACCTCTCATTCAAAAAGTTGTCATCCGTTTTTCTATAATTACAGTCAGATTTAATACAAACAGTAGAGTAGAAGAGATGGCATGGGTAGCAGTGAGTGTAGAAGGACAGGGATGGAGGTTAAAGACAATATAGGGATTGATCAAAATCTGTATTATGTTCTTGTGAAATGCTACTTTTACATAGCTCGTCATGTAAGTCCTAGCTTTTTTTGCCAGTAAATATCACCTCGGTGAGTTTTTCCAGTGGATCAAGATCCAGTCATGCTGAACCAACACTGTGTGCAGAAATTGATGGCATCTCATAGGAAAAAAAAATTCAGGAAATTGGTTTCTTGGTGAGTCACTGGCAAGCATGGCTTCAGGCTCTCTCTCCCGATGTTATCTGTCACTCTCCGTTGTAAACCACTTCTTTTCCTCATTGGAGAGGCTGGTCTCACCTCTATTTCCCATTTCAAAACTCTCAGTGTGCCATGTTGCTTTTAAAGGGAATCAGAGGAGCTGATTTGCTGCAACAGTGCTGCAGCAACACATCTTTTCATGGAATCAGGTGTCCAACAGAGCTGGCAACTTGAAATTGTGTAACTGCCTCTGCTTGTACATTGAGTAAAAAACAGAAAAGAAAAGGTTAAGTAAGGTAAAATGACATGAGAATTTAACATTTCATGTCATTTAGCTGCTAAAAGTAAAGAGGTAGATTGAAAATATTGTGTTAATTTGGTTTGACTTGACCTTTCTACTCTGTCATTCACAGCGATTATCCATAGCCAAAGAATTTGGGGACAAAGCGGCAGAACGGCGAGCCTACAGTAACCTAGGCAATGCCCTGATATTCCTAGGCCAGTTTAATACAGCCACCGAGTACTACAGGTGAGGAAAGAGGGGAGTCTGACATCTAGTGGAGGTAAGGCGAAGTGAACCAACTTCTGCAAAAGTGAAAATGTGACTGAAGTTTAAATTGAATATGAAAAAAACTACTTTGATGCAAGAACTCTTAAAATACAGAAAAAGTACTGTAAGACTGTTTTTTCCTTTTCTCCTTCTCCTCCCAAACTCTCTTATTCATCTGTCAACTCACTCACCTCTTTCTTTCTCCCTTTGTGACCCTCTTCAAACAATCTTCAGTGTTTCCTTAACTCACTTTGTCCCTCTTTCGCTTTCTGTAGGAAAACTTTGCAGCTGTCCAGGCAGCTGAGGGACCAGGTGATGGAGGCTCAGGCTTGTTACAGCCTTGGAAACACGTACACTCTTTTGCAGCAGTATGAGCGGGCCATAGACTACCATATGAAACACCTGTACATAGCCCAGGAGCTTACTGATAGGTAGAATCAGCATGAGCGATATCTAATGCATACACACAAACATGCATGTGCACAGGAATAGTTTTTAACATATGTCTGTATGTTCATGTGTCATTAGAGTTGGTGAGGGCCGTGCCTGCTGGAGTCTGGGAAATGCATATGTGTCTTTAGGGAATCACAAACAAGCTCTCCACTATGCCAGAAAGCACCTGGACATCTCTAAAGAAGTGACTAATTTTTTTACAAACAGTCATTCTAAAAGAATTTAAGGTTAAAAGTTAAGGCTTCTTGCATTCAACCTATTTTGACTCGTCTTGCTCTGTTTGTCTCTGCCTCTTAATTTCTTCCTCAGATTGGAGACAGAAATGGGGAACTGACAGCCAGAATGAATGTGGAGCAGCTGATGGAGGCTCTTGGGGTCAATGAGAGTGATCTTTCACCCTCCAGCTCAGAATTTGAGATGCAAGGTGACACTTAGTTGTGTTTGCTTTTTTTTTATTTATTTATTTTTTTTATATGAGCTAGAATGTGTCAATCGGTGAGGAGCTTTAGAGGTGCTGGGAGGCAGATTTTGTTACCTTTGAACACCGCCAAGATAGTTGTAGCTTAATTTTTAGCTGGTATCGATCAATCTCGATTTCTCGGCAAGAAAGCAAATAGGTTTATTTCCTAACTATTCCTTTAAACAAAAGTGTCTGTCTATCTATCTAACTGACTGTATGTTTGTCATATACTCTATTGAATGCTAGTTATAATAAGAGGTTTCCAACGTCATTCCATTACTATGTCATTAAAAAATTACATTGTCACTGTTCCCACTAATTATAGTTGTTCAGATAATGAGATAGGCAGACAGGCAAAGTCAGTTTAATTTACTCATCAGTCTAAATGTTGGGGTCTTTGTCTTTGTCCTTGTTGTGTTACTGAAAGGTTTTTATTGCATATTGTGAAGAGGTTTTTAACAGTAGAGCTTTTTTTAACAGTAAAATTAGTATCTATTAAATCTATTTGTCAGGTACATCAACTATCATTTAAAAACAATGTGAGCATTAGCTTAGAATTTCACCTGAGAAACCTACAGTATGCTTAACCATTGTACAAATATAATGTCCATATAAGGTAATTATTTAGTTTGTACATAACATTCGAAACTGGTGTCAAAGGTCCACTGATTTTAGGTTTACTGTATCGGTATGATTCTCTTTATGATTTATTATACTTTAGATTTTGCATGTAGAATGTTACAATTCATATACAACTATTGGTTTGGTATAACAAAAAAAAAGAATCTTGTGGTGCTCTCGCTGACTGTGGAATGAAATAGTGACTCAATTGGCTCAACTGCAGACTTTAGTTCACTTTGGGCCATTGCTGTCTATTCCACCAGTGTTTTACATGCACTTACTGTATGTAACCTAATTTCTTTTTGTGTAAGAAAGTTACCCCGTTTCCTTAATCATGACAAGGGAAAGGGTGCGGCAGATAAAAAGCCTAGCTGTGTGTGTGTGTGCTTGTATTTGTGTGCGTTTTTTAAATGTGAATGTTAAACAGATCTGTCTGTTTACACTCTGCAAACAGGGTTTGGGGAAGCTGTCTTGGAGCTGTACTTTCCCCTCTATCTCACAGAAATGGGGACAAAAATGAATGACCATCAATCTCTAGGAAATTGCTTATATCAGGAGTTTTGAATCTAGAAACTTACTTGACTGAGGGGTTTAGTAAATGTGCGTTTATCCATCACTTTAAACTACAGAGAACAGACTTTAAAATCAGTTTTTAAATCGTTTTTAGATTCTGCTCATTAACTTAAATGTTTGACAAAAATAATGTGTGTGCTTGAGTGAGATAGCTTTAATATTGTACTTAGTGTTGTTAGAACTGCTTCCATTGTCTTTCTCACATGTAAGTCGCTTTGGATAAAAGCGTCTGCTAAATGACTAAGTTTAAATGTTGTATGTGTACACAAGGTGGCCATTTAAATGTAAAACTAAGTTAGCGTGAGACAGTCAAACAGTGTGTGTGCGCTATGCCTGAACTGAGGCTACTGTAAATGTGAGACAAAACAAAGGGTGTGTACATTTTTGGGGTAAGATGAATATTCCTGTCTTTACCTCCAGTCTCAGGAAGGTGGTTTGTTTCTAAAGCACAGTCCGTTTTTTTTGTTGTTGTTTGTTTTTTACACATTTTCCTCAAATATCAAAGTTGTTTTATTATTATAGATTCCAAGCAGCTCACATTATTGGGAGCATTTGAAACATATGAAATGAAGCTTGGAGAAACTGAACAATCTTTATCTTCACAGTCACCCTGGCATTTGTGTATTTGCTTTCATGAACCCTCCTCCGGGCTGGAACTCACAGCCATGTCCTACATTTCCCTCTCTAGTGGAGAGCTGGCAAACAGACTCTTATTCAGATTGTTTGCTCGCTTGTCTGCCTAAACCTCATATCCACACCAAACATCATGGGACCAATGCTGACATGAAAGCCTGCTGCAGGGAAAAGACAAAGAGCGCCTTGCATGCTTGAGTTGATTTTAGACTAAACTGTTTGAGAGCTTCAGTCGTGAGATATTTTGTTTTAATACATTTTGTAATAATGTTTATTTACTTATGCATTTTCTTTCTGTAGGAGCAAGACCCAAATTCACCAAGAGAAACAGCATGGACAGTGTAGAACTGTGGAAGTACTCTTCGGATAAGGTAATTTCTCTTTCTCACATATCAGTACTATACTCCAGAAGGAAATGTGCCCGCACACCTCTCCCCAAAGGGTTTTTAATCCCACTGCAACAATATGTTCTTTTATTGCAGAATGGTGAGAACCAAGACTTGGAAAGTATACCCAGGAGATCAAAGTGTCAGCTGTCGCAGCCAGGTAAAAGAAAAGGCTATCCTGACAGTCAGTCATCAGATGACAGGCTGTGGTTGGACTCTCCTGTAGACACCGATGACATCACTGTGCAAGTCCCACCTCCAGTGCCTGTAAGTAGCTGTAGCTTTATTTTATTAGCTTCTTACTCTGACCCAATTATGTTCCTTATGTGGTGCCAGGTATAAGCGTATCTCTGGACAGAGCCAGGCTTGCTGTTTCCCCCTGTTCCCAGCCTTTATGCTAAGCTAAGCTAACCGGCTGGTGGCAGTAGCTTCATATTCACCATACAGATATGACCGTGGCATCAATCCTCTCATCTAACTCTTGACAGGAAAAGGTATTTCCCAAAATGTCAATTTGAATCCTTTTAAAGATTTTTGTAAACATCTGTGTTTGGCTTCAGCCTTATAATTTTTCACACTTCAGTCCCCTGAAGTGTTGCACATTTAATAACTGGAACTGTGATTATGAAATGTAAGTTTTGCACTCTCCGACACCAGACATTGATGCACTCATAACATCAATGTCATCACAGATACGTGCTTTACTTTCCAGTTTCCAGTGAAGCACGTATCAACATTCAAATACTCCTCAGTTTTGAGACTTTGTTATTGCAGCATTAGTCGATTAAAAAGCCTAAGGATGAAGAATTAAATAAAGGTATTTTCCTCTTATTTTTTTGCTGAAAACAGAAAAAAAAAAGCTTTTTATTTCATGCCTCAGGGGTTTAAGCAGCCCACCAAAACCAAAGAGGAGATTTATGGATGTACTGAGAGAGGACATGAAGTTAATTGGTGTGCTTGAAGAGGATGCAGAGGACAGGGTTAGATGGAGGTACATGATTCACTGTGGTGACCCCTGAAAGGGAACAGCCGAAAGGAAAAGAAGAGTTCACATTCACTGTAAATCTAAGATATGCCCACCTTTTTAATTCGATCACTGAGAGCCCACCTGAGAAAATTTGGGTGTCATTTCTCCCATAGAAAGCATCAAGGGGACCTGAAATGCTGACTGCTGAATTCACTTAACTACATTTTCCATTCTTGTCTGCTCATCCCCTGTCCAAAATGTCTTCAGGGCTTCTGCTTTAAAGAGGAAATTAGAGAAAATAGAGAGATTAAATTGGGAACATTTCCCTTAATTACCCATGAGGATATACAGTATGATGTAAGAAGTTACAGTGTAAAGGTATCTTCTCATTAAATGCCAACGGTGCTCCATTTGCTTTGAACTAGATTCTTAATGAACATGCCATTTTGCAGCTGTGTCCCTAAAATTCTTTGTCCCCTCAGCACCTAATGGTGCCTTGTTTTCTGTGACGACAACAACGCTAATTGTTGTAATCAGCAAGCTGACATGTTAGAAAAAAGTGAAAATTACTGGGCTGCATGATGATTGTTCCTCACAAGGGACTAGAAATAGCATCCAGAGCTAAATGTTGGTAATCCTGTTGACATTGAAGCATACCCTTTTTCAAATCCGCCAATCTTTTAAAGGAGAAGTGCAGCCGTACTTCGTTGCAATGTGCCACCACACAATATGCAAAGCGACGTATTTCTGTAATCGATGATTACGATTACCTCAATGAATCGTCCCAGCCCTACCTGGGGCTGTGATGACATACAGTATATAGTTCTCAGTATAACATTCTCAACTCAATGTCCACTAACTGACGCGTTTCATAGCTTTCAAACATATCACATGGTCTTCATCAGCAGATGGAGTTAGTTCTGTTGTAATGGAACTGTAGATCTCCAAACTTTCCATTGACTTCTCATTCATGTTGGCTTAAAAGTTGAAATTGACAGTTCATTGTCAACCTTGGAAAACGCATTTACTCACTTTCCACCATATCACACAGTCTTCATCAGCAGAATACACAGTATATACATTTTACAGTTTTAGTTAATTTATTATAAATGTCTGTATTGTTATCTGGCACACTTGTAGTCATGCTTGCGTTAGTTAGTGTTAGTTAGTTACTGTTGATACAACTGTAAGGTTTTCCATTCTCGCAGGATACATAGGCAGTTTACAATGATAACAGTGGAAGTTAAATCACTCACAATTCATAGTAGTGAAACAATGGATTCCTGATATTGGACAGAGAGAGAAAAAAGCAAGCTTCATAGCAATATCACTGGTGTGTGTGTGTGTGTGTGTAGAACATATAAAGTTAGAAAGCACACTGGTGATTATAATCTAGGAAGAACTGCCATTGCCATCTTTCACACACAACTTTCATTTCCATGCTTGTCTCACTCTTTTTTTCCCTTTTTTTTCTTTCCCTCATCATCATCATCACATGCTCCTCTCTCCCTTGTTCTGTCCCTTTGACCTACTTGATTAATTGGACAATACAGAGAGGGTAGTGAGAAGATCCACACAGAGACCATTGGGCAAAGGACAGAAACCGCTATAAGTCACAGCTGTTTAGTGCGCAAAGAGCAAATAATAAGAATCACTTGGGAGGTGTTTTTATGTGCATTTACGAAATTCTGAATAGTATATTCTACAGCTTTGTCATGTAAATTTTTGAAGAACTGAGTGTGGACATTGGTGGTACTTGTCATTTGAGGGTAGTGGATCTCTGCTGGCATGCAATTTACTCATGACTGTTCGCCCCCGCCCCCCCGCCACTCCGAGCTATCCCTGTCTGCTGATAATGTGACCTTGATCACAGAACTGCTACCCTCCCCACAGGG
>CM022482.1:17111239-17151096 GCA_011952105.1 Coreoperca whiteheadi | reverse complement strand
CCCCCGCCCCGCCCCGCCTCCCATAATGACTTGTTTTCCCACAGTGGGTGAACGGGACAAAAATGGCCTGCAGGACAGACAGAGAGAGAGAGCGAGAGAGAGAGTGAGACAGAAAGGAGACAGAGAGGTGGAGAGTGGATGGTAGAGATTAAAAGAAGACTGGAATAGAGGGATACAAGAGGAGAGAAAATTAGAGGGAGGGAGTTGAGTACAGCAGGGGAGCGGAGAGAGAGCGAGAGACAGAGAGAGAGAGTGATGTGAAAGTAGGGGAGAAGGAGGTGTGAGCCAGGCGTGTGGACAGAGTGAGAGGGGAAAGTGAGCTCAGAGAGAAATGAGAGAGAGAGAGGGAGGATAGTTAGAAGACAAAGAAGAATTGTTGCTGGTAAGATATTTTATTTATGTTGTCGAATAGGTTATTAACTTCATTTTCCTTTTAGATTTTTGACACGTGATTGTGTACACATACGTATTTGCAGTTTGTGTGTTTTTACTGTACGTATGGATATTGTACTCGCGTTGATGCAGTGTAAGTGACAAACTTTTTATGTTTTATGAGAAATAGTAAAAGTTCTGTTTTGTCTGAAGCATAGATTGATTTTAAGATGCAAAAGTTGCAATAGAAAAAAGATTCCTACAACATAGAGCTGAGTGAAATCAGGTGTCTGCTGACCTACTTCACATCTTGCTGTAAGGCAAAGTGATTTCAACTCCATCCACTAGTTGGTGTTAAAGGTGTCATAATGTATTCTGGCTCGGCTGTACATTGGAATAATGTAAATTGTGAAGGGCACATTGTTATTGGGGGTAGATTGTTAAAGGGGCATTTCACCCCAAAATAAAAAACAAAACCCTATTTTTCCTCTTACCTGTAGTGCTATTTATCTATCTAGATTGCTTTGGTATGAGTTGCTGAGTTCTGGAGATGTCGGCCATGGAGATGTCTGCATTTCTTTTTAATATAATGCGACTCGGCTTGTGGTGCTCAAAGCGCCAAAAATATACATTTGAAAAACTCAACGGCAATGTCTCTTTACCCGTAGTTCCCACATGAAACTGCTCACACCAAATTTGTGCATTATCTTGAGCAACCAAAGCAATCTAGATGGATAAATGGCACTACAGGTAAGAGGAAAAATATGGATTTCAGGGTGAGCTGTCCCTTTTTAAGGTGAGGGAGAAAAGAAGCAGAATTACTTTATTAATCCCTTTGGGGAAATTCATTGATTTAACTCAGTTTTCTTTTAAAATTTCATACACACAGGCCTGAAATACAAACCTACACACACACATACACACACACAGGACCATTGACATGCAACTGGGCGAGAGATGTTAGAGTGAGGGGGCTGCCACGTAGCGGCGCCCCTTGAGCACTTATGGGATCAATGCCTTGCTCAAGGACTTGCTCAAGCCAAGAGCCTTCGAACTGAGCTCGTGCCACCCCAGTTGAAGTATAGTCAAAAAGCTTATCAAACTGTTTTCGACCTGTGACGCTCACGTTTACCTCTACTCCCTCTCACCTGCTTCAGGGCATTTTGTTGATGTTTATGCATGGCAAATTGATTTTGCAGTGCAGTGATTGTTAATTTTTACTAAAGTGTGAGATGTCTTGTGAAATATGAGTAGTTAAAATGAGTCTTAATCCATCGTTAGTTTAGTGGGTTCCAGCCTTTTATCTGCAGGGTTATCCAGATATTTGTAGGATAAGATGGGGGGGGAAAAAAGTACAATTAAGCCTATTCTAGTACTTTTAGTTTATCATTTTGTTTAAAGATACAGCTGGAAGCTTGTTTTTTTAAATTATATTGTTTTTACTTTTATCTGATAGTTGAATGAGTTTGTTGGCAGTTGCATATGGTCTCAGATAATTTCTTAGTGAGCCAGCAGCTTAATTTTTATTTTGGCTCAGCAGATTGTGTTCAATTAATTTTATTAGTCCTGTCCAGTAGATGAGTTCTCATTCAGAACCATAAAATGACAGTTTGTTTGCCAGAACGTTTCAGTAGCACTGGTTAAACACAACACATTACACATCTGCTCACTGTATTTGTTGCTAAAACATTTTGTCATGCATATATTATCCACTTCAGTTGTAAAGCTTAAACAACATTAGCAAGATTGTGACACTGGAGAGGGAGCATCATACAGTATGATGTGAGAGAGAGAGAACATAACGTCTTGATGTTATCTCAAAACAAACAGTGGAAGTAACACTGTCAGAGGATTTAACACATGAATAACATTTAGCTAATCATTGACTGATTAGACCTATATGCTCGTTTCCAACTAATTCTGAAACCGTTGGTGTTTCACACATGAGCAGTGGAACTATTAAGGTTTAAACAAAATAAAACCTTTTAAAATACCTTTTGCCTTATTAAGTCAAGAAACTAAATAAACAGAAAATATGACAAAAGTACAATGTAACACTTCATATTTTAATAATAATGTATCATATTCAAGTTATAACTGAACAACAGCAGTCTATGGCAGCTACAGCTTTATCTGTTGATATTTCCACATGATTTTACAGGGTGCCACTATGTGGGCTATTTTACTTAAATACAAATGGGTTGTTTATTTTTACATGCCATCTTATGATATTAAACCACCTTCTGTATCTAGGCCAAGGTAGTCTCACCAGGAAGGCCTTCCCTTGTGAGTTAATCGGATTATTTTTCTCTTCCACAAGCTGGCCATCTTGAAAATCCTCACCCTCATGCAACTCATTCTAGCATCGAGCTTGATTCTTTTATCTGCACATCATGTTTCTTGAATGTTGGAACAGTTCGACATAATCAGGGAGTCCGGTAAAATCATAGTGAACCACATTCTCTTTCGCAAACTTGAAACACTTCAGGTGTGCTGGGCTGGCCTCAGTATCATGTCTCAGCTTTTCAGAAAGAGCAGTGAACTGAAAGCCTCTATGAGAAAATGCATTGAGGCAAGTGGAACAGAGACTAGCTTGGAAACCCAGCAGAATTTCTCCTATAATATCTATATTATTAGTGGCGAATATTTCATCACCTAAACATGTAAGGAAATCTTGCTTCCAGTAAAAGTAAATAAACAAATGACATGATTTCAGGAGATAAGCGTGTCACCCTAGTTATTGTTCAGTGCAAAAAGGCTGTCTGACTAACTTGTAATTTTTCTTGCAGAAGCTGGGCCGTGACCCCTCCGATGAAGACTGCTTCTTTGACCTCCTTAGTAAGTTCCAGAGCAGCCGCATGGATGACCAGCGCTGCCATCTTGATGAGCCACAGAACGGAGACAACGGAGAAGGTGCTGCAAACTCCGTGCCATCCCTGAACGAGATGATAGGTTGGTTGAGATCAGTATTCACATACCTGTTTAGTCCTTTATCGGCTATTTTAAGGGCACCTGAACTACTTTTTTAAAAACCAGAGAGCATCAAATACACTTGCTCCTCTCGCTTTCTCCTAGATCCTGCAATTACCACTTCCCCCCAGACTGAGGAGCTGTTTGATTTGATTGCTAGCTCTCAGAGCCGCCGTCTTGATGACCAGCGGGTTAATGTTGGTAACCTTCCAGGCCTGAGGATCACCCATAACAATCTGGGACACCTGGTGGGTGAGGGAGATCATCAAGAACCCAGCGATGACTTCTTCAACATGCTTATCAAGTGCCAGGTAAGGCCACAATTCACATATGATTAGAATCTTAATTATGAGTCTTATAGCCTTTGGAGATTGTTGTATAGGGAATAGAAGAATTTGCCCAGATAATTCTATTTAATTAGTCTCCTTACACCACTTTACCAAATGTCAAGCATGGATTCAGTGGTGTTATGTCATAGTTGCCTCTACACTCTAAATGTATTAATCTTTCTGACTGTAGTCCTCTAGGATTGATGATCAGCGCTGCTCCCCACCAGAAGCAGGCCCCCACGCCCCCACAGTGCCTGATGAGGACTTCTTCAGTCTAATCCAGAGGGTGCAGGCCAAGCGTATGGACGAGCAGCGCGTCCACCTGCCTGCAGACGAACAGGACAGCCCTCCGTCCCCAGATCCAGAGCCCCCTGGTAGTTTTTCCAGCTAGGACTCGGTGAATAACGCTGCACAACTTCATGTCAAAGATAATAAAAGCGGAAGAAATTGAAATAGGATGAGCCAACATTTTAAAGACTCCACTGAAGGGTAAACTAACAAGATTTTTAATAACAAGAGAACTTCCATGTGCAATAGGTTGTGTGCCCTGTCATATGTTGCTCTAAATGTGTGTAAATATTACAGGAAAACAAGCAGATGTTAAGCTCGGTGTTGTGGGGAAGAAGAAGAAAATAATTTTGGGGTAACATGAATATGTACCTAATCTAATGCCTTAATCAGCATTTTTTTATTCAGACTCAAAATTGTATTCCCTGGTGTCCGATGTGTTTTGTGGAAGCACATGATGGGCATACAGTGCAATGTGGACGATTAATGTGGAGACCCAAAGAATGACTCGTGGGAAAGATTTAATGATAGAAACGGAGTTGATGAAAACATCAGAGAAATTACAGATTTGAACTAGTTTTATAAAGACATGATTCATAATGTATATACCAACTGTCTCTATCAAACAAGAATTTTCAACAAAATATATTATGTCATCAATGCTGCTCATTCAATTTTTGTCGTTCCCACCGCTCATAGAAAACTGGTGTTATTTGTGCAGTACAGTATTAGGGATGGCCTTCCAGTGTTAAACAAACTGCTGTGGTCAGTTTAAAGTTTCCACTGACTGATAGCCACACTTCCTTTTTTTTCTGACTAAGACAAAGTAATGTGATTCATTTAAATTGACAGGCTGGCTGAAAAGTGATTTTCCACATAAATGTTATTTATGTGCATTTATAAAAACACATCTCTTCACACAGTATGCAGTAACTGTGGTAACTGGGCAAATCATATGAAATAGTTGCATATTTTGTAGACCCAAAATTAGAGTTTGCTTGAGAATTCACGCTCCAATTAATGTTTTCTGCTTAGCTATTAAATCTGCTGCCCATAATTTTGCAACATCTGATAACAGACTACTGCTTAATGCCATTATTATTATTATTAATAACAATAATATTATTATTATTATTATTTAACATAGAAATAGAATCAGATGGATATATCTTTACCAATCTAATACCATGAACAATATTGATGCACTAACTCTAGGTTTTGTTGCTGGTGTGCTGCCTCCCTGTGGTCTAAACCTTTATTACCTCTGTGAAATACAGAGTGCAGCAGCAAGCAACAAAGTTTTGCCAACTTGCAGCATAAATGTGGAGATTTTTGCGAATCATTTCATTCAGTGGATCATCATAATCAGCTAGAGCTCAGTGTACATTTCTATCCAATTAGTTGCTATGAAAGTTCTAAAATTAGCAAGAGAGGTACAAACTGCAGAAAGGAAATTTGAATTGGCTAAGCGTTGGAAATATTTTGCTGTATAGAGCATCTGCATAATGGCACTGACCTCACCTATGGGCTTGCTTTTTATTCAGAAATAGTGCATACCTCATTTTTGTACCTCAAAGCTTATGAACCTTAGAGATATTTAGAACCAGGATGGGTCATGTACCAAGTTCACAGCGGTTCTGCTTGATTCATGTATCTTTGACAAACAAAATGTTGGGAGGTAAAGTTAATATTTTTTTGTTTTGTGAATTAACATTTTTAGAAAGTATCTGGTACGCTTCTATTTGTCTCTGCCATCATTTGTACATATAAATATATTTTGTATTTATGTTCCATTTGAGGACATGAATATGTCCCCTCATGCTTTTAATAAAATGTTTCAGATGTTTGTTTTTTTTGGAGGGGGCTGTATTTTTTTTAATTTAGTTTTGGCTCAAAAATGAATAAGGTAGCTTTTGTAAAGTTTGCACACATCATTCCTCTGTCTCAGCTTTGGAAAATTACATGAGGAACACTGACCTTTATAGCACAGAAATATTATTACATTCAGTTAATTGGCATATTAGTCCTAAACCTACTGATAACAATGCAATCAATGATTTGGGTTTCCCAAGCTGTAATTCTTTGGTGGAACAAAGAGCTGACCAAACGTATTGGTTAACTTCTGGTTTGGTTGCGTAACCAAGATTCAGTAGGATTGTAAATCATTTAAAACGCAAAGCTATTTATTCAGCTTTTCATTGACAAACACTTTAAAGGTACATACCTCAATTCTCTCATAATAATATATAATTCAGTTCCACTTTTATCACGGTCAATAATGACAAACACTTCCAATACTATGATTATGCATAAAATGTTAAGTTTAGAAGAAGGCTGTAGCGACAAAGTCATGTGCGGCCGTCGTGCGTTCTGCCACAGCCCTCCCCTCCTCTCACTCTTGCCTTTAATTTCACCCCTACCTCCTCCGGTCCATCATATTTTCTCTCCCTCCCTCCCTCCCCTTGTCTGTTCTTCTCCGCTCTTACCCAGAATGCAATGCAGGCTGAGCAGGCTCAGCTGAGCTATAAAAAGGCATAGCATGGGGGAGGGAGGGCTGCCGTGCAGCAGGAACTGTGCAGACACACACACATACACACACGGGGATCCAGGGACGGCAGCCCCTTGCACTGGGATCTAGAGCCACAGCGCGAAAGCGAGGTCAGTACAGAGGACAAAGGCTCCATAGAGGAAGAGCAAGCATGAAATGACAGGGACTGGGTCTAACTTTGTCAGGGGGACTGACAAATAGAGACATGCCTGAGAGAAAGAGTGTGGGCAGGGCTGTTTGATGGGATGGAGAGTGAGAATAACAGACACTTTAATGGGAAACTGTCATCTAGTTTCTCTAGGCACTTTGGTTAGTCACACTGTTTAAAATGGTTGACATTGTCAGAAGATCAGACATTTCTGCATAGTAAAAAGGCATGTAGCTCATGTGTGTCCTTCACAGTGATGCCACTCAATGGCTGTGATAATTGTTTTGCTAAAAAATATGCATTGGCCGTCACTGATTCTTGTTTTGTCCTCCAGACATTGGCTCTGACATTTCATTGCAAATGGTTTGCCTTCACTCTAATAACATGTTGACGTTGTCCTCCACCTATAACCATTAAAGGGCATTTTCATACAAGCTGCTCTAGCCTTTACATTCCACTGCCATGCCTCTGGCCCACGTAATGGTCATTAACAAAAGATTAGCGGCTGAGTACTATTGATTCGTGTGAGTAGATGGTGCACATTAAAGTGAACCAAAGCTCGGAACACAAATATGTTCCAAAACAGCCACAGCTAACAGCTGAAATTATCTCGCTCCATCCTTTCACACACATCACGGAATATCTCCCACTGCACTGACGTCAAAGGGTCCCCTGTTCTCCCTTAAAGGGACAGTGCGCTCTATTAATTTGCAGAGTGCCTTAGTAACCAGAAGTACACAGAGAGAATGCACTAATAGATCATGTGCTCAGGACCTTGTTTTCGCTCCTGTTGCTTCTAGTGGCACTCAGTGAAAGCTTCACCCCCATGTGCTTTTTGAGAATGGTTGACATGCTATCCCTTAACAGCTGCAGACTGACTGAGTCTTTTTTTAGCAGGGCTGAATATTAAAAAGCAGTAATAAGAAATGAGGGCGGGACAGGTGAGATGGACTAACATTGGGGTGGGGGTTGCGGTGAGTCCAGTATCTCTATGTTTGAATTTAAGGATAGAATTACAAAACGCCCATGTTGAAATGTGTCTCCATATATCAGGTTCTCTAAAGTACTCTTCTTACATTCTGCATTAACAGTGCACTCAGTTGCATGGTATTACAGTTTTTATGTAGTTGTAAGAAATTCATGCATTTTGAGGGAAAAAAACATGGATCCAACCCTAGTTCAACATTTATCCGCATATGATAAAGTCCTGTTCAAACATCTTGCCACATCTCCAGTACTGATACAGCCTCTGTTGGGAAATGTATTAGCTCAATCACACTGCAGCAAAGCCATTTAATACTTTTTCTCCATAGCAGGTTTCCATTCCTTAATGACATGCAGTATTGAGTACAATTCCCACTCCGAGAGCCATGTAATGTTGTTTGCACCGTATTAGAACCAGAACACGTCTGAGATCATGGCACCATAATAGGCCAGAGAGGGATTCCCAAACAGGCTCTGTGCTGACTCAGACGCCAGCCTCCAAGTGACATTTACGCAGACCACAGGGTGAATGACCACCGGCATAAAACTGGACACCTGAGATGAAGCACCACCAGTACTGAGGAGTGTTGCATGTGAGAATCAGTGAACAAGCTGGTAGCATTTGCAGCTTTGGTGTATACTCTGCTAAAGTATATCTTTACGGTGAACCAGGAAACGTGTTTACTCTAGAAATATAAAAATTTGGTATAGTATAATTACAATTTTTTTCTCACTCTGCTGCAATGTCCTACATTCCTTTAAGCATATTTTTCAATCTGGCACTATAGTGACAGATTTGTTTGAATAGCAGACATGTGCCAGTGAGCAAACAGCCACATTGTCACAAGGTCAAGTTCAAGTCTTTTTAAATCTAATCTAATGTCACTAACCCCATTCGTATCTCTTGTAAAGTAGGGCTAAGAAAAATATGCAGAGTATAGGATTACCCATCAAGACTTAGAAAAGACGTCTTCACAGACAGACAGATTCAAATATATTGCAAATTCATCTTATCCTGTTCTCATTTATTCTTTATTTTTTAGTGCCTGTGTAAATTAATATTCCATGATTATACTGCTAGTATTCATTACTGTACCTATAAAGATATTTGTAATTTTGATGTTTTGTGTGCAGTATGTTCTTTTCTCCATGGTGATCATGCCAAGACACTTAAACCCAAGTTTGGACTTCACCATGTAACCTAAGAAATCCGCCCTTTGCCCTTTCTCGCAAATCTGGTTTCACAAAACTCAGACCAGCAACTTCTCAGCTTACTTGATGACTAAGTGCGCACATGTGTGTGATGTAAGGAACCGGGTGACAAGCAATACAAAATTGTATGGGAAGGTGAATATCACTATAACATAATAGTTGATATAGATAGTATATAATCCATATACTGCACATGTACAGGAGTCCAGATTAACTCCAAACATCAGTGGGAAGTTGTATTGAAGATATTACATTTATTTAAAATACATGCAATAGATCAAGGCATTGACAAATTTTGGCCTATAGAGAACTTCGCTATAGTCAAAGCAGATGCAAAACAAGGTGGTTATTTTGGCATACGGCAACACCTGTTGTGTCAAATCTTAAAGTTATTTAAAGTCAGTTCTTTCAAACCCACCCATTTTCAACCCTTGGCACATGACATAGGCAAGCAGCTAGTTGAAGCTATCTATTTTTACATGCCAGCACCAGTGACTCCCCACGACCTCCTTCCTCATTCTTCTCTTCTGTCTCTAAGTCATCTAAAAGAGAAGTGTAAACAGGAAACCATGCAGCTGTTGTCTTTTTTAGATTTTCAGGGTTGTTATTACCGGACTAATAGGCATTTCCCGCTCAATCAAATGTTGAGGGACTAGAATTGTTGTGGCGTTATTCTGAACTGGCAGAATTAAATAACCCCACTTGCTACAATCAGAAGCTTCTACTGTCTGGTCGACCGCAGGAGAGTTAATTGCTGTTGAAGGGTGCAACCAAACACCGTTAATTGTAAAACTAACATTTCACTAACATTCAGTGATGAGACTGATAAAATGCTACTTAGTATTGCCATGCTCTATAAATGTTACGTGCAGCTACATTGTAAAGTCTATATTAATAGAAAATATTAAAAATGTATTCTTCAATATTTACATGGCAACAATATACTCCAATTCATCAACCTTTTTCTTGAGACTATTTTTTTTGATAGAGTCAGCTGAAGAGAGACAGGAAATGTTGGCAAGAAAGTGATGAGATGACATGCAAAGGGCCACGGGCAGGATTTGATCCCTGTTCAGCTGTGAGGACTCAGCCTCGTTCATGGGGCACACACTCTACCAACGAAGCTATTTGGAGAGAAATGCGTATGTGAAGGCAGACAATAGCATTACAAGCAATACTAATTCTATTGCCAATACACCAACTTCTATAGATGTTTTTCTGTTTGTGAGGTGGAAGTAAGTTAAAAAGTCTGGATTTGAAGGGTATCCAATTTACAAAGAGTAGGCTACTGCCAAAGAAGTGGGTTTCTTGGTAACAGCAGATAGTGTCAGTGTTATAGCGTTACATCATATTCAGTATTTCACAATATTTTCTATAAAAATAATATATCTTTTTTTAAATACAGCAATATTGATTCTCTGAATAGATACGACAGTTATGTATCACTTAAAGGACATGCTTTTGGGGAAATAATTGTATGACCTTGATTACGTTGCTTCAACAATATAAATAAGTAACTGTTGGGACTATCTTTTGGGATTTAGAATAGGAGGAAATTTATTTGGAGAGTCCAAAGTTGATATTTGATAAACTATCAAATGATAAAAAACATGATCAACTGTCACTTGTCTTTCTGACTGTGTGACATCAACCTGCCTTACAATGAACCCTTGTAACAGTTATTATCCACTTTTCACAAAATACAGAATGTCAGTTTACCATAAAACAACGGACTCCCTAAATAAAGTGGAACCTACTCAAATTCCATTGGACTTTCTGCCTTTGTCAAAATATCTGCTGTAGGGAAATTATTTACTTTTCTGTGTCCTTTTCTTTCTTCTAGTTAAAGGGAAAGACTCATCTAACACAACACAATGGCAGGTAAATAATTATATCATGTAAGATTAATTAGTGGAAAATGTTCATTTCTATTTTTATTATTAATCGTAATGGAGTTAAAATAATGCAGAGGAACGTGTGTTGTGTTTTCTTAGACTCTACTACCCTCTTCTGGTGAATTTTGAGAATACAGGGGAGGTTGCATGCATTACCATACAATATAATTAAGAACAAGTCCAAATGTTGCATTTTCTTTTCATTTTTGTCCTCAGTTGTTAGATTTATGAGTCAGACTTTTCCTTTAGTTCCCTGTGAACAGTTACACATGGCTACCTAACATTCTTAGGTGACAACAGTTGCCATGGCAACACTGTTTGAGTAATAGCACAAACCTAGACCAAAGCAAGGACAGGCAAAACAGCCGTGTGGACAAACTACAATTAAAAAATGGAAAATACGCATAGAGCTGGTTCGACTGAATGCCTTTGGCAAGATGGTTTGTTTCTAAAATCTTTTAATTGTGACCTTAATTGCTTTTGTTTATCTATTTTTTTTTTCTATTAGAAGAAAGCTTTGCCATATCACACATATGGACATATAACCTCTTTGTACATGTTCATTTCAGACAAAATAAAAGATGCCAAGATCATTTTTGTTGTGGGTGAGTACACTCAGTCGGATTTTGTCTCATTTTGCACCATGCAACACATTTAACCAGTAACAGCTATTGCCCCACATGTTTTTCTGACGCTTTTTGTCTTTCTTTTCCAGGTGGGCCTGGCTCTGGAAAGGGCACACAGTGTGAGAAGATAGTTGCAAAGTATGGCTACACTCACCTGTCATCTGGGGATCTGCTCCGTGCTGAGGTGGCTTCTGGCTCTGAGAGGGGCAAGCAGCTTCAGGCCATCATGCAGAAGGGAGAGCTTGTGCCACTGGTAAGAGAGTGGGACCTATAATTTTATGTAATCATTGTCAAAAAACGCATTGTTGTCATCTTTTGCAACTTGTACTATTAAGCAAGGATCACTGTAGTTATATACTTGTGCAATACCAAACCAAATGTGTGCACTGATAAGATAGCTACACTGTAGCTAAAACTAATGCAGTCTAACTAACACAGCAGTCCTGCAATAAACCTTCATGAAGGTTATAAGGTAGCTTGTGGTGGTGTTGAACTGTATTACATGATATAGAGGGGTGTTTTTGTTATTTAGCCATTCCTCATTGATATTGATGGGGAGGACAAAATAATAGAAACACCTGTCAGTATAATAAACTGGCAACTGAGTGTATTTTCTACCAGAAGTGCCACATCACTGTGAAGGTTGATCATAATATCTTGGGTCTGCTTTCAGGACACAGTCTTAGACATGATTAAGGATGCCATGATCGCCAAGGCTGATGTCTCCAAGGGCTTCCTTATTGATGGCTACCCCCGTGAGGTGAAGCAGGGCGAGGAGTTTGAGAAGAAGGTAGGAGAGGGCACGAGTTGTTGGTCTATAATTCATCCCCGCAACACGGGAAAAACCTCAAACGAACAAACTGTCTTTGATCCCAGATTGGCAAACCCTGCCTGCTGCTGTACGTGGATGCAAAAGGAGAGACCATGGTCAAGAGGCTTTTGAAGCGTGGCGAGACCAGCGGCCGTAGTGATGATAATGAGGAGACCATCAAGAAGCGCCTGGACTTGTATTACAAAGCAACGGAGCCAGTCATTGCCTTTTACGAGAGCCGTGGCATTGTCAGGAAGGTGCGTATGACAGCTATGAAAAAAAAAAATGGAAAACTGAAAAACCAAATGTGAATCGTGTGTAAAATCATATATTCTGACACATGGTGTCATCTTGCTTTGTTTAGGTTGACTCTGAGCTGCCAGTGGATGAGGTCTTCAACCAAGTCTCCAAGGCTGTTGATGCACTGTAGTAAAACAACTAGATGAGCTGTGTCTGGTTGTTGTTTTATTTTTTATTTTCTCAGTATCAGTTTCATACGGACAAAACATGAACAACAGAAATAATACCCTTCCTACTCATCTTGGTTAAAAAAACAACAAAGGCCACTAAGGATCAAAGATGCCTTAAATGTACTCCTACTCCAGCAATAGGAATCTACAGTTTTAAGCTCACACAACAGCGAATCTGCTTTAGGCAGCAACTGGAAATCCATTTGTTTCTTTATAGAAGTCTGGCTTCCATTCTGTGCTGAACATACATGTGGATGTATCCAAATGACATCTCAAAAAGAGGTGTCAACCATCTCCTAACCTTTAAGGTACCATGCTCACTCTGGGGTAAACCTGCACTTTACACAATATTTTTTCCCTTTTTAACCCCGCCATAGGGAGTTCAGAGTTCATAGGAAAATAATAGACTCATATATGATTGTGCCATTGAACAATGGCAGAGATCACCCACTGTGCACAAGCCAGTGAAACTCTGCATACATGTACACTGACTGAACTTTGAAATTACTTTAAAAGTAATTTACCACCTTGGACTTCATACATCTATATTTAAAGCACAAAAACAATCTAATCTTTTCATCAAGATATACACATAATGTTGGTGCCTATAAAGTGGTATATGTAAAACAATTAAATTAAATTAAATTAAAGTATGAGGAGAAACATTTATTAGTATTAGTGGTGACTGTGTTTGAATATTTAAAATATTTCACGTTCCAGTGATATGCAATCTATAGTATATTACCACTATTCAATAGTATGCAGACCAACATTGTGAGTAATCCTGGAAAACCACACACACACACATAGGGGACTTTGACAATGCTACAAAGTTGAAAAAGGAAACGCTTTTCTATTCAGAAAACATGGTCATGGTGCCGGAGCTTGTAGACACAACAGGATACAGCCATAGTTCACTACTGTTATTATAACTTTTCCTTTGAGCCTGTGATGACCAACAGCTCTTCCTTTACCTCTCACCTTCCTCACAAACACATGTTTAGCGGGCCAAGAAAACACTGCAACAGGTATCCGGACTACCCTCCAAGGAGATCTCTGATCATGACTCTGTGCTATAGGGATGAGGAAGAGGAAAGCGGCTTCTGATGGGGGACAGGATGTGTCCATCGGAAAGTCAAACAAGAAAAGGCGTCAGTAAGCAGTTTCATAAAGTCATTGAGGATGCTGCATGAATGCTAGGAATGCTGCTCTTACCTCATAAAGGTACAAAACAAAGGGGAAGAAAGGAGGTGACAGTGGTATTTATCACGTACAGCAGAGAGAGAAAGTAAGAGACACTTGTCTGTGAATATCGGGGAGAGAGGACACTGAGCCGATGTGTCACTTGTGTGTGTGGACTTACTTACAATCCTGCACTTCAGAGACCACAACCTAAATTAACCTGTAGATGACTGCCAAGTACAGAACGTTTTAGCATTCAAGACAAGTGACAATTTACTTGTGTAGCATTTGAAAATTTCTGACCTCCTGTGGTAGCAAAGCAGACAGCACTGGGCTACACCATTTTCAACCAGGTATAAAATTGTCATCTCAAACCTCACCACATCTAGTCATCTATCCTGTATGATCAAATCAAAATAAAGTAGCAATGCAAAGACCTACAATAAAGGCAATAATAGGAGATGATCAGCGCATTGACTTTTGGTAAAGAAATAATCGCACACGTGGAAAAAAGCCTGCATCCAATCACGTGAGGAGCATTTATTCAATCATCACATGTAGACAGGTGTCAACAAAATCACTTCTTTTCCAACTACCTGCAGTGGTTAGTGGTTAAATCCTTGAAATAGGCTTAATGACCGTATAAATGGTTTAATAAACAAATTCCAAATGTAACCTTCTGAGAAAGGCTTCCACCAAGGCGGATAAAATGAACCTAAAAATAGTGTAGTTGTGTGCACTTATAGTAGCTGCAGAGGGTGACATAATTACAAGGAAAAAGGGTCATTTTTCAATTAGTCTGGTAATACTAAAATGAATCAGATGGAAAATGTACTGTGGCGTGTGGCGGCTAGAAAAAACAAAGCTTGTCACAGACATACTGTATGCATATGCATTCTATAAATGCATAATATATGCATGCATACATGACTTTTGTTTCTGCTATCAGATGACTATGAGTAGAAGAAAGGCTGTTAGGCTTAATGTAATCTGGCCATGCAGTATCTCATAAATCTCGCGTGGGCTACCAGTCAGTTATCCATCCAAGGGTCATTCGGGGACATTGACAGATTTAAACACGGCTTGCTTTCTGAGAAAATAACCCCCTTTTAGACTGTCACAGATAATTACGTGTGGCTTTGTGGCTCCAATATAAAATTATCTAGGACCACTCACTTAACTGAATCCTAACTGCACTTCCAAAAAAACCCCTGAATTACATTCAAAAGTGAGATATGATTTTGCAAATGGGATGTCTATCCCTATAATAGCTGCCTTATGGGATTGTAGATGTACATGCAATGACTTTGTAAGGCTGACGGGCTTCTGTTCATCTAGTATCAGTCTCGGATATTACCACAGCAAGGCCAAGCGTCAGATCCCCCCTTGGAGGACGATAAGGAAATGAGTAAGCCGGCGCATACACTTTATTCTCTCTCTCTCCTCTGCTATGTTCTGTGGCGGACTGGCTGGCTGGCACCACAGAGACCCAGTGGCACCGTGCGGGAACCAACGTCAACCTGTGATGAAAGACGACGGCCGATTGTTTCCTGTTATTGAAACACTACTCATGGGTGGGGGTGGAGAGTTCGGTGGGGTAGGCTCCAATAAAAAAGAAAGCCATTGAAGGAGAGTGCTACTGTAGAAGTGTCGTTTGGCCTGCCTCAGATGTGATGGAGTGCCTTAAATGAATGCCAACAGTGACACATGCCTCAGCAACTAAATCCTAGTCATGTCAACTGCTGGAGGATTGCAATCATTTAAGTAACACACAAGTACAAGTAGAGTAAAATTTTCTCTACTTAGTGTAGTATCCCATGTGCATTTCTTTGTTCATGCTGCCCTCAGGAATGAGATCAAGGCGAGTTCACTGAGTCACTGAGCAGAATATCAACTAGTCTCAGAAAACAACGCTGTATGTAGGACTGTTGTTAATGCACTGTGAAATGTTTGCACTCTAACGTCAACCTGTTATCACAGATTATATAGATTAGGCCTGTTGAGTGTCTGCAGTTCAAGTGGACTTTAAACTCAAATTAAAATTATTGAGGCATATATATTCTTTTATATATAATGTATATTGTGCATGTGAATTTATTAGCTAAGCTTTTAAGTAAGCACTTCACTGCTTAATTGAAGGGGGTCAGTAATGTTTAATTTACATTGGGTGGAGACATTCTAAAATGTCTGCTACTAAGAAATATTGATCAGTTTTTCAGCTCACATTTGTCCTGGTTGATAATGCCAATAGAGAGTTCAAATCAGAGCCACCGCACACAGCGTTTCACATTACTTTGCCAGCCCACTGTCACCTTGAAGAAATGTATTTACAATATTTCCGACTTGCTTGCACTAAATCTGTAAAAAGCAATTTTTGTCCTTCACCTGCACGTCGTTGCTGTGACGTGCAGGTACAGTATGTTCCTGTATAACAAATTCCATATATGGGAAAGGAAAGACGCTTCACTTCAAACTCTCGTTTGTTTTCTGAATTGAAATATCAGGATTAGGAACAAATTTAACTGGTGAATAGCTTGACTAACTTTTCTCACTGAAGTGCGAATAGAAGAGCATAGAGCTTGTTTCTGCTCTCCAGTGTTGCTGTTAGCAAGTGCAACACATGACACAGATATGGAGCCAAAACCGAGAGAGAGAGGGGCACGGAGAGAGATCAACAGACTTGGTGTTTGTGAAATTTTGTTTGCTACAGAAGTTTTGTAAATATTCTAAATGCTTTTGTAGCATTGTTGAAGTCTAGTCTACAGTTCTGTTTCTCTGCTCTGCCAAGTGCCAATAGACTTTGTCTGGAGAGTTGATTTGACAGAATGATGACTCCTCTGAGTCTGCTCAGCACAGAAAGGATGTTGTGTCTACTCTTTGATCCAGTCCATGTTTCCTCACAAAGTAAGTAAGTAAGTAAGTGGTGCAGTAGCCAAAGATAAATGTTGTTCCTCCAAGAGAAGCTTTTGCTTTTTCTCATTTTTTGGTTTCATTAGGCAGATTCAAAATATGATATGAAACATTTTTTCAAATACTAATTCTAATTTCTAAATCTCCCACTGCTCCCAGTGAGTTTTAAGGGGTGTTTTGTACAGTTCACAACACGTACCACTAGTAACATCCAATGAGTTCACAGTAAATACGCAAATCTCTTTTGTAATTGAGTGTGGCTCTGACTTTCAATGGTCAGCCCACACACCCACATTTCACCCACACAGGTGTTTTCACTTGTTTTGCTTGACTGGACCTCCTCTCAGGACTGTGTGGGTATGTACAGACTGAGCTTGATAGAACTTTTTCAAGGATAACATTTTAGCATGTCACAGCAGGAAAAGCACAGGCGTGATTGATAACATTACAAAAGACCGCATTCCATTTATTTGAGCCAGTTGAGGGTTCTGGTTTTGTGCATGCTGGCTCACTGGTGTGGGCTTGCTGGGACACTTGATGGAAGTGATCCATTGTTAATCAATTTTGTTTCACCTGCGCTCTTCCTACTATGACAAGTCAAAATGTCTGCTGTGGAAAAGGCCTATTGACTTCTCATCCACTCTCCTCATGCATTTGTAGACCTTTACCATTTGTTGGATCTGTGTCCGAAATCACTGCCTCGTTCACTCTTTCACTGCTCCCAATGCATTTACTCCACAGTGAGAAATAAATCAAGACACTTCTTATGAGTCATCGTCATTTTGCGTCATCACTGACAAACAATAAAAAAGAGCAAATTTAGTGCACTATGAAGTGATTTTATATAGTGATTTCAAACAGTGTTGGAAATGTTAAAATTGGTAAAATTGTAACAAAGTGGTTTAAATCGTTAAGTTGTTTCCGAGGAACAAGTTCAGAGACATTTGAGAAATTGCAGATTTGTGTGGGGACAGAAAACATCCTCACAAGTAATAATTTAAAGCTGACAAGAAAGTCAGAAAAAGAGAATTAATCTCTTTATTTACACATTAACCAAAGAATAGCAACTGTAATGGCACATTGAAAACAGGTAAATATTTTTCACTAAAAATGACTTGCTAATATCTTTCAAATATAATAAGGTATAAACCATAAAATATAGCATTGACCTTTAACTGATAATAGCACTGCAATTACGCCGAAATTGCCTCCCCCTGGCATAGAAAAACTCACTTACTAGATTATAATTGAGTATATATGTTGACAAATGAAAAATGAAAGTTCAAGTCACAAAATTATCAACAAAATCAAGCATGTTTCTTTCACAGTGATGCATCATGAAACCATGGTATCAGCTCAGGACAGCTTGGACTTGATTAAAAATCGACCCGGAGATATATTGATGAGAGAAAAAACTATAACATTTAAGTCAACGTCTGAACCTTGTTGTCAGACTGCAACATTAGAGGTGACAGCATGAGACAATGATCACAACAATAGAGCTGGCTGCTCTCATCAATATTAGCCCTGTTGTCATTTAATTTTAGAACACGACAAAGACGACACTGTGCTGTTTAGCCGACGTGTCACATGTTCTGTGCAGGCGGAAAGCTGGGCTACTTGTGTTCTCTGCAGGGGGTATATTTTTTTGTAACGTTATTATATTTGTGTGGTTAGCCACATCACAATCACATTCTAACCAAAAAACAACACCAAACCACATTTAAACAGAAGGGAACACATCACGCACATTTAGAAAATGACACATCTCAATCACATTGTAACAGATAATAATGATACAGAACATGCCAAACAGAAAGGAGCACAACAAAAATCAAACAAAATAGGTGGAATTTTCCTCGAAGTTTCCTGCTGAAATTTAGTTCACCGTTCACTGTAAGGACTATAATTGCTCCTGAGGAAATACTGTGTGGAAATTCAGTAAAACATATTTAACAGGTCTGAGAAAAGCATCTGTATTTGTGAGAACATCTCATGTTTTGCATTTTTGTGTTAACTGTAGGAAAACTACACCAGTATTGTACTTTACTCACCCTGAGGCTATAATTAAAAGGAATCTAACAAAACATTTGTGACAACAATGCTAGGATATTAGGGGACAGATGTTCTGTTCTGTCAAATTAAACTGCTATGACTCATTTCCACAAAATTCATCTTCTTAACCTTGGTTACTTTAACTACCCTTTGTCTAAAAATCCTAATGTTAGTCCACTTTTGGAAAGTACTACAATTTGCCACATCAGAATGTAGGTAAGCAAGAGAAATTGTTATTTTAATTATTATTTTATTATCATTATTCTGTCAATTTTAGTCTAAATATTAAATGTATGACATTTGTTTTCTCCTTTTTTAATCTAACCATGTCCTACGCCACTTAAGCTTTGAATAGCCTACAGTAGGCTACAACATTTTTTTGTTGTCCACTGTGGGACAACATGCTTTGTTACTATCAGTTTAAAGGAATAGTTCGACATTTTAGGAACTATGCTTGTTTTCTTGCCAAGAGGTACAGATTAACATAAAGAAATTCGATATAGCTGTTAATTTGTGAGCTTTAGAGGTGCTTGTGGGTGTTTTGAGTCTTTAAACTAAAGCATAACACACAAATATTAGAGTGGTATCATCATCTGATCTAGCTAACTCCTGGCAATCATAATCTTATTTCCCAAAATGTGGAATTATCCCATAGTTAACTTACAATGCATTACAATGGCAGCACTTTGTGTGTTGTCCAATAGGACACAAAGAAGTGTTAAATAACATTTTAAGTGTGTTAGCAGATTTTAAGCAATATCACCCCGATACCTGGAGGTTGTAGGCCACTGTATACAGTATTTCTGTGAAAATAAAAGGTAAAGCTGTCACAGTAAAAATATAGGAAAATGCTACCATATACCTAAAGATAAATACTGGCGCTAACGAGTGACGTGACCTGTAATTAGATATAAAAGACAGTTCAGTGCAATCACAGTACTGACTGTTTTGGAGATTTACACGCATTTTAAATAGACTCTGTGTTGACCAGATAAGACGCGCTATGACAAGGGCAGCACTTACTTGGAAAAATAAATAAATAAATAAAATAAAATAAAAAAAAATAAAAAGGCCGGTGGGAGGGGTACAAAAGTAAATGTGCACCGCCCAGGCAGCAGTTGGAAAGTTTGGAAAGTCCTGACATCGTTACATCGCTGAATGCAGCCACATCCTCTCCCGTGGACTATAGAGCCTAACGTTACCTTATTCGAGAAAGCCCACCGGCCTAAAAGGTAAGTTTTTGTGATTCAAAACTTTGTTTTCACTTTCATGTTGTCGCGGGGATGTGTGTCCTATTTTATTTCCCTGAAAGCCTAGAGGGCAGTAATTTGGCTATACACTTAATCCTTAATCCTCGACTAGTCTGTTTATGTCTGTTTTGAATTGATTAACGTTAGCCAATGCTATGGTCAAATAACGGTAGAAAGTGCTAAATATTAGAATTCTGATTACAAGAAGTTATGGTCAAAAAGGCGGGTGGTTGTATGTAACGGATTACTCTTCATATTACTATTTTGCCTCATTCATTCCATTATTAGGCTATTAGTTTATTAGTGGTTGCTTGTTTCACCAACTAACCCTCGCAGTTATGTTGCAAGTTAAAGACATGTTTCTCTTACAGTAAGACGTCCTGGGACTTTTAGTTTTCCTTTGGAAGTGCATAAACAGTTTACACAGGCTCTTCCTTTCCCTCCATATGAATCATATAACAAGAGCAGCCTCTTTCTTATCTGATCTCGGCATTGTGGTAGTATTTAAAGAAAGCGATGCCGTAGTGCTTCCTGAAACAGTCGGCCAGAAGTTAGTGACCACCAGATAACCCTTGGGTTCAGACCCTCATTGTGCGCCGGGAATACGGGCAGAAATATTGTGGGATTGTCTCAGGAGGAAAATCCTGTCACCCCACTGAAGGAATTTAAGGCACTTAAGAAACATTTTCCTCACTGTCAGTGTTGAGTAGGTTGTGTAAGTGACCAGTGCCCTTTTGTTCACAATTATTTTGTTGCATGGAACTAGCAAGGGGTAGTATTTCATGGTAATATTTATGACCATATTAATCAGCATCAGAAAATATACATTTGTGTTATAACCCTGTTCAAGACACAATCTGGGACAACAGGAGATAGATTTGCACACAATAGTTGTTTTAGTATTGTAGGCTGAGTATGAGGGTGACATGCATGAGATTGGCAGTTAGTCACATCCAATCCCATTTTTAACCTTCAGCCATTTTTTGACCTTTAAAGACTGGAATTGTCTGCTCTTCCGCTGCCACAGTCATTGCTGCTCTGCCACTTGACAAGGACACTTCAACCACTGCCCACATACACCCCTGAGACCCAGACTCAGCTTCTACCAACACCCCAAACTTAAACTTCAGAGAGATGGAGGGTCACGTGGCGCGGTTTGCCATGCTTCTGTGCGTCGCCGTTGCAGCCTCTGGTAAGTCGACCAGCTGATATGTAGTTTTTTTTTTTAGCATTTAGACCTTTTTTTTCTCTTTTTCTTTCATGCTAAAACATGCATTTATTGAAAAGGCTTCAAAGGCGGATATTCATCTTGTCCTGTCCTGTGTTCTGAGATCGAGTCAAGACATAAAAGAGTATCACTTACGGTGGTGTTTTTTTTCTTGCACACTAAATGAGACTTTACAACTGGTCTGTAGAGAGAGTAGTCTTTTGGCTTGAATGATCGTTTATCCTTACAACAACTCAGAGATTTAATAGTTTACAATATTTTAACAGAGTAGGGAGATAAATATGATAACAAGAGCTAAGTTTAAACCATTTGAAACTCCAAAGTGTATTTGGAGTGAGTCATCTTGGGAAGTAGTTTTTCAGGTTTTAGTGATAAAGAATATTTTTATTGAAAGACAGTCCATGCACAAGAAGAGACAGCCCGAAACAAGAAAACATGTGGGGCTTATCTATTATATGTGATCCTCCACTGTTGGCCCCCTCTTAACACTCTCTCCACTGGCTGCCTGTGGCTGCCCATATCAAATTCAAACCTGTAATCCATACAAGGTGGCCAAGGGATCTGAAACCCTCCCTCTGCCCTCAGGCCATAATATAGCCTCACACTCTTACCAGTGATTTGCACTGCTGCTTCGGGGTGTTTGGGTCTCACTCCCCTGCAGCAATCTGGCATTTGATTTGGTCACATGCTTTTCAACTAATAAGACAGTGGTAAATAGTTATCTGATTATTATTGCCCTTTTGTGCAAATATCTTCAATATAATGTTCCAAATCTACTGATCTGATTTTTTTTCAATGTCAAAAGTGCGTTATGTTAGGCAGTTTTAGTAAAAAAAAAACATTGCTTATTACAGGTAGAAGATATAGTTTTAAATCTGTTGGAAATTAACTGGTCTTTTCAACCCTATGAATCTGGTGGTTACACTTCAGTTTATAGTTTTCGAACAACTGCGCCCACTATCTAAAGGGTACTAAATTGTAACGTCTTAAAATTGTAAAAACACCTAAATACACTCTCTGTTAGAAGCGTGTTTTTAATAGCTGAATGTATATGTAAAGCGCAATTTCTCTCAGACTCTAAATGCCATGAAAGCACAATGCACCCAGCTGTTATGAAATACAGTTTTAACATGAACTGTCAGCAAAATAAGGTTGTCCGCATTCATTTTTCAATGCTGCACTTGAGGGTGAAACAAACGCGTCAGAGCCAAATAACCTTTTCCTTACTCAGTGTTTATAAATATACATCAGACAAATAAACTGGCATTTCCAACTTGTTTTTTAAATAAGGCAAAATGGCCCTGGCAAGCATATATCACTTTTAAGATTGTGTGCCAGAAAAACAAGCCTGTTCGCTGAATCTTGACTTCATTGCTGACCTACTGTATGACAAATCACAATATTGCCACAAGTGCTAAACACCCTGTCAGCAGGGGTGCTGGTGGCAGGGATAGAGGTATCTTTTGGCCAACTGGCGGACTTGCAGAGAGTTGACCTCATGTAACTTCCACCGCAGGGGATCAGTCTCACTGTCTGCTGGTGGAGTCTGTAAGGAGCTGTTTAACTCAGCCTTAATTGCCTCTGTGACACATAGTCCTGAATTTGCTGTCATTTTTTTCTTTCTTGAAAGAGGTTCCGAGGATTTTCTTTTTCTCTTCCTCTTATTTTTGCATCTGCTACAGTAGTTTTTGGAGAACAACCAGAGTGAGCTGTGACACTGTTCTCAGACCGGAGGGGAACTCTGACCCTGTGTACCGAACGCTGAAGCATTAATCAAAACATTGGTGTGACATGTATGAGTTCCTCTATCTCAGGCATTGTTTATTCGTCATTATATAGTCCACTATTGTCAAATTAATTTGTCATTTTCTTTAACATTGTCTCCTGGGCTTAGTACTGTGCTGTTGTTGAACCAATGAAGCGCAAACATCAGGTGTGACACGCTGAGGCCAACAGTATAAGAAATCAAATTTGCACATTCCCAGACTGAATAAGGCGCTGCGAAATAAAACAGCAACCATATATTTACTTTGATTTGGGGTCTGTTTGTTTAACAGCATCCTCATCAGCTGTGTGGAGCAGACACGATGTGAAAGTTCCCTTTAAAAGCAGAAGTAAACACAGAAAAAGTAAATCAGAAATAGCCTGCCGTCTGCAACAAATCCCATGGCACTCTTGGTCAATTGCGAGCAATGGTATATTGTGTTTTACTTGAGCTCAGTTTTTCTTTAGCTTAAATTAAACTTTTTATGTTTGACTCTCTGTCAGCTTCCTCAAAATCAGGCTTTTGAAGTTATTTTGTGATGTCTGAAGCATGGTATGAATATACAGCAGCTGTTATGCTCACAGTTAAAGTAACCCAAACACTCCTTAGCCAGATCTACTGTATAGATATCATGGATACATACTATATACATCATAGCTACTACATGACCGCGCCACGTCCAAGTCTCATACTTACTTATCCACTTCATTTCCTGAAACTCGAAAGTTAATACTTCCTTAGAGCACCCCCCTGGCTTGTGTTCCGTTGTCATGCATTTATTCATTTTTGAACCGATGCAGTATGATGACTGGCTGATAAATGGAGGAATTGGTGTTGTGCAGTTTCAACACTCTCACATTACTTGGAAAATGTTTGTCAGTAATATACTACTTCCATGGCAATAGACTGTTGCATAATTTTAAATGTTCCCACTGGGGAACTTTGTTGAGTTGTTCTAATACCAACCTGATGGAAATATCAGTAGCCCTATATAACCTATCTTCCAAACAATCTGACCAGTCTTGCAAAATTTAAATACTCTATAGTTGATGCTGGATTAAGTTAAGTCTGATTTTCCAACACTCACTTTCTGTCTGCATATCAAAAATCACAGGCAAAAGATCTTTGTGTGTTTTGTGACACATTTTACCTTTATCAAAAAATTGCAGCTTTTGCTATTTTGATATTGCACTTGGCCATATTACGATTTTGATAATATTTCATTTTATTGTGCACCCCTAATTTGACCCTGAAATTTGACAAGCTCAGATCAGTTATCTCGTGAGATGCTGTTTTCATCAGCACTGGATTAAGTGCCTCAAGTTTAAAATGTCCCTATATGTTGGGATCAGTCAGGCCTCTTTCTTGTTTACAGCTCATCCATAATCTCTGGACCAGGCGTCTGTCATGCTGCAATAAAACAGACATCAAACAGACACTGGTCTTAGTTTGTGTGATTTGTTTGTTCATACAGGCGGAGATGCCTTTGCAATAGTGGAATTCATTCTCCCTCTGTGTTGGTCAGCTGAGTCCTTCCATTTTAATTAAACTTGCTAAAGGCTTACTGTACCTTTTCTCCCAGGCTTCTAACTGTCTTGCCTGTTTTCATTAATTTGTTTAGACCTTACTCTTGTTGCTACTAATCTTGTTTATTTCAGTCTATAAGTGAGTTATTAGGCAGTTGCAACATTTTCTGGCAACTGTGTTGTTTAAAGGCATTTAATGAATTATTTAATTTTTGGCGCCTTTCCTTTTGGACGTGATATTATGTACATAGTTTACTTCTAAATACATTTTTACTTATCTCTGAAAGCATTACTGCAGCAATTTAGTATTCCTCATTCTTAAAATTGGGCGAGAGATTTAAAAAAAATGTTCAAAATCAGAGCAGCGGAGGCAGACATATTCGTTTGTTTTATGGTTCATACTCCTAAAGTGCCTGCATTTCCCATAATGCAACGCAACAGTGTCTTTTTTCAGACCTTCTCTGCCTGTTAACACCCATGTTTTACAACCCCCCCCACCACAGTTTGTAACACAGGCTTTCTGTTTGTAAATTAGCAGCCTCCAGGCTGAGATAACCATGATGACATCATCAGGGTTATTTTGTCACACTTGAAAAAGCTCCTCCAGAGACACCGAAGACATTATACAACTGTTTTCACAGGCTAATTAGTACTCCCCATCATGAGTAAACTGATCTTCATGTGTAAAGTTGGTGGAGTGTCTCTTTAAGGCTTTTAAATCCTGGAATTTGAGTATATATGTACTTTTCATAGTTAGCATTGTTTGGCAAATGGCCCTCTAAAGGACTCACGATATGAAGTTCTCAGAGTCAGTCTGCTTAGCTGCTTATTACATGGAAGCTCCACCATAGGAGCAGATTTTCAAATGTTTATTTCCAGACCAATTTATAATGGCAAGCACAAACCGCTACCACTTAAGCTGACTGTAGCAGTTGGCTACATTAACAATTATCTATGCGTCTGACTGAAGTCTTTGTATTTAGTGGTTTTATCCACTGTGTGCCTGGCATTTCCTGGCAGGGATGTAGTGTTGAATATGCCCCCTGCTGCAACAACTTTCCCAGTGGGAGCCAGGCATCATGATTTTAACTGCAAGACCTCCTGCTGCATTTCTGCCTACCCCAGAGTCTCCCTCCACGGGCTGAAGGAAAAGCACAAAAGTGATTAGCGAGCCGCTGGAGAAGGAGGGAGGGCTGTCTGAAAATGAATCTTGAAGAGGGAAAGAGAGCGAGACAGACAGACAGACAGAGATAACAGAATTCATAAAGACTGATTCATGGAGACAGTAAGGGAGTGGGGGGTCAACTTTATGTGACTGTCAAAGAGCAGATAAGTGATTCACAGGAAAGATGTGGGAAAAGAGAAGTAAATAGGGAATTAAAATAACAGAGAGATAGGAAAATGGACAAGACAGAGATAAAGACGGGGAAATCTGGAGACCCAGTTAAATTCTAAGTTAGAAACAATGAAAATAAAAGACTATGAGTAATTTGACAAAAGAGAAAGAAAAATTATCTAAACTAACAAACAAATGTGTTAGTTGAAAGAAAGTGTGTGTGTTTAAAAATAAAAAAATGCAAAGCTATGACAAAGGTTTCTCAGAAGGCATGCTGTAGTAGAACAAGCCAAAAGCAAAAAAAAAAGAAGACAAAAACGTCATGTTAAAAATGGCATTGAGAGTCAAAACAGTCTACTTCCCCTGTTTTACTGTAGTGAGCCAGCTTTGCCTGCAGTCAGACTGGGTGGCAGGGAGACGCGACCACTTGTCGCTGCCTCAGACCGATTTCAATCTCCTCCAATGTTATGCCCCTCCCAAATAACAATCCATTTCTGACTGCCTTGCTTTTCCTCTGTTTGAATACAGAATGCAGTGTGAGAGGGCCTCACTAATGCTACGTTCCTCTCTTCTGTTTGTTCCCACATTTCAGTAGCTAACACTTGACTGTTTATCAAGATGGTTCTAGATGCAATGGGGCATATAAATAATATTTGTGGGATCCTAAAAGAAAAAAATTACAATCGAATGGCATGCAATGTAAGTCTGTTTTCGGTTTTGACTGGCAATGTGCATGATGCTAAGGGGCCATTTGTTTCAGTGTTTGACATTCTCTTTCTCTTTCTTTCAATCCGGAATTCATCAGTAATTGTTTAGAATAATTAAAAACAGGTGAAAATCAGATAAAAATAATTAATTCTGCAATCTCTAGTTTCAGTATTTTTATTTTTTTATTACGCAGAAGGACTCTGGCTAATCTGCAGCACACTCAGCAGGTCTTTTTTGTTATCTCCCCATTTTTCTTTTCACTTTCTATTACTGGAAACATATTTTAGGCTGCCCTTGCTATGAGAGGACCCTGGTTTCTGTACATTGTGTTAAACATTGTCATCATGCAGAAAACAGAACAAAAAAACAAAACATTTTTGGGTGAAAACCTGAAAACCTTTTATACTGTATAGTGTCTGATCTTCACCTCCATGTTACATAACTAGGTCCCTCTTATTCTAAATGGCCCTCCAGCATTGCTTTAATAGTCAAGTCGGATTCTAAATTGCAAGTACAAAAAGAGTTTAGTAATCTATGATGTTCATCATTATAGATCATTATAGATTTCAGATTATGGCTCTTTGTTGTACCTTGTCTGAACCTATCCTGAACATCGTCACTGCATGAGTACACGGTCTTGTGCCCTCCAGCCCAATACTTTTCATTATATAGTTGCATGTGCACTGAATGGCTCATTAGTAGTGGGTGAGATAAACGCCTCGTCAGCATGGCGACCACTTCTGCTCATGTCAACATGCCTGCTGTCTGCGAAGATAAGGCATGGCATTATGTACTCTTATCTCTAGGTCTGTCTGCCCATCGTCAACTCTGGGGTCTACACAAACGCAGGAAATGTACCTGTATAGCAGGACAGATTTTGGAGGGAAAACTCTTGGTGGGTCAGCTGACTCACCTGTGACTTTAAGTCAAAGGTGCTCAAAGTGGGGTTAAAGAAACTTCTGGGAAGACTTCCGATCTTTGGCAAAACAAGAAAGTATTTTACGTAATATGTTGTTCATTTCACTAAAACGTCTTTCACTTGTGACTTTAATTAATGAGGGCACTATTATACTGGGCAGAATCAGCCCCTTAATCTGTACCTGGCAGAATAGCTAAAAACAAAATGTTCTCAGCTAAAATGTTCTAAAATGCTTCATGTCATGTTTTTGCAAGAACAAAGAGCCTTTGCTCTTAACCTAATGAAAATTCCAACAACCCTAAAATAGCATTTTAGAGAATGTTAATGACTTTTTTTGTACTATGGTATTGGCATTTTTCCGTAAGAGTACTTAAGAAATCAAGGTATGTCTATGCAGAAAGATTTTAAGTGGTCAGTGCTGTACAATGTGCAATGTGCAGTTGAGTGTTGTATAATAGCAAAACCTCTTGATTCAAGCACTGGGTGGGTAGTTTTCCTGTTGATTCAGGTGCCACATGGGTCAATCTGTATTTAGAGAGCTGAAATCTCTCTCAGATGTCTGACTGTGTGTGTGTGCAGTATGTATGTATGTTTGATGCAATGAGAGAATCCTCACTGGATTTTGACACTGGATTTTTCATTTGCTCGTATTTCTGTGATATGTCAGAAGGCAGAATATGTGGCTCAAAGAAAAAGCCTTGAGACATCTGACAGATTATTTTAATCTGCTCATATACTGTAACTACAACAAATCCAAAAGTCAAACTCGGGATACTTAATAATCTTTTCTCAGATGCTGGAGGGAATAAAGTTTTACTTGTCAAACAACTCTCCCTAGTCCAGACACTTCATTAGTTAAATAGAGAAAATGAAATCATAAACTTGAAGCCTTTATATTCTTACAGTTCCCAGTAAGTTTTTGTGACCATATAAATTTAAAGGTATCTTGACGCATACAATTGTAGTCTTTGAACTACAAAGAAAAATTGTACATTTTTGTGTTTCTCAACTGATAATAATGGCAAATAGGCTTCTTTTACTGATATCTAAAAACTTTTATAGCATCAGAAAACAACATTTGCTTGTTGTTAGGCGTGGAAGTATTAAAAGAGCTGTCAGTCGATGTGGGAGTGATAGCTTCTCTGATTCTGTACACTACACTTCACGACATTTACCTTTGAAATCACTCACTTTAAAAATGTGAAACATAACAGAGCCTTCATCAGTATGCAGCCCTCATATCGGAAAGCATTAATATTTACTGGCAAAAATCAGTCAAGAAAAACTAGCTAATCTCTGTTGGTTCTCCACCAAGCATATGTTGTGCAAAGCTACATTAATCCTGAATGATTGGGAGCAACCACCGTGCAATGAATCTCTAACGCTTCAGTCTGCCTTGGTTGCTCGCAGTTAGCATGAAACTTGCTAAATTAGTCTGTCTATCCACCAATTAACACTCCGATGATTAATTGTGTTTTGCTAGTGCTCTTTCAATGTATTGGGACAAAAAACAACCACATAAGTGAAAGGAAAAGACGTACTGTAACTGACAGTGTCTGGAATATAACAGATCACCTCAGAGTATAAATGAGCATCAACGCATTTGTCATGCCTGCAGCTGCTGCTGGTTTACAAAGGACCACAATCCATATGATAAAATTTATCTGCATCAAAGAATATGGAATGGCTAATTACTAGCAGCAGAGTGAGTGAACAACGGAGGAAGTGAGCCATAGACCTTCTATACGCCACTGTCGGACTTGTTGTTCAGCTGGCTTCCGATAACGATGAGACGACGGATGAATGGCTCCCAGAGGTGTAAACAGAGCTAGTGTGAAGACAGGCTGTCTCCAGACCCGCTATCACATCCTCAGTTCCTCTCCAGCAAACACTGGATGCAGGACTTGGCACACAGGCACACACATGAATAGTCTTAAGCCATTAAACTGACAAGACTAATCAGCAAATTACTTTGATAGAATTTCAGGACTTCAGGAGAGGGAGGTGAGATGGTCATGGGGCTTGTGTGTTGTGTATGGAGTGTAATGTGTAGTATGCAGGGGTTAGAGGCCAGGGGACAGTGCAGGCCCCTGCAGAGCACTGATAAGAGCTTGTTTACCTTCCTGTGGATGGTCAGGCCTCAATCTGCAGTTGCGGAAACGCCGGGACAATAGGTGTGTGTATATGTGTGTGTGTGTGTGTGTGGAGTCGAGAGAGAAACTTGAGCCAGCCTTGAAGCTCCCCTTTCCCTCTGCGACTAACTCTGATAGGACCGCTGACCCCTCCCTCCCCCTTCCCCATCATGACTCCGTCGCCCGACCCTGGACACAAACAGTTTACTCTACCCTGAGGGACCAAGGGAGACAGTTGGTCTTGACGTTGTCTGCTGTCAGGGTTTACCCTTCTGTTTTTTCCCCCTCTTTCTTTCAAATGCAGCCATGCACTGTAGTAAGTTCTACAAGTCTTCCTTTTGCATCTAAACTCTAGGCAAGTAGCTGATGCTCTTTTCCACAGCGACTTAGAATGAGGTAGGGCATGGAAGACAGACCATGAAATCAAGCCTGCCTGCTTGCTCGCCCGAGGTGAGTGAAAAGGCAGGTAGTTATTGACCCGCAGGTACTCAATCCCTTGAATCTAAATCAACATTTAGTTAAGGTGTGATAGAAATTTTAAATTTAAGAGCTTGCCACTGCCTTTCAATACTCTTCAATGTCGGCACAGCACGGATGCTCAAAGTTGAATCAACAGTGTTACAGACAAGAAGGCAGCTCTTGAGATCTTTAATTTACTGGCAGAAGTAGGTAGCTAACATACACGCCACTGGCAGTAGCACTAACAACAAACCTCGTCCACCATTTAAACCGAATCCACTATTTGCACATATGCTGTCTAGAAGAAAAAACACTGTAAATACGGAAAACATAACCTCAGTAAAAATCTGTTAGTTCGAGGAAAGATATATCTGAAACCATCAAATCACATTTCTTACTATTTTGATTTTTCTAAGAAGCTTATTGAAAAGATGTTTCCAAGAATTGACTTCTTGTTGGCAGGTTTCTAGTCTTCCTTTTGGGTTTCACCCCTATTACTAGAGTTCTGTCATTTTTAAATTTAGTTATGGTCATTTTTATTTCTGTTGACCAATGAGATGCTGACACTCCAGAATATGTTCAAAACAAGAAGTGATAATCATAGTCATTCAGATATACAGTCACTGAAAAATTAACTGCGCTTCTGCATGTAGGTACTTCTGCTTTTTTTGCAGTTATAGACAGTCAGGAGCCACAGTGTGCCATTTCCAGGACATATGACGTAACTTCTCAATTATTTTTGTGTGGTGAATTATCGCTCATGTAAATGAGTGGAGCGACAACAATTTCATCTCCTTGCTTAAGGCGTTCTGTCATCAGTCCACTCCCAGCCACTCCAGGTTTTCTATTTGCAGCTCTCCACTTTCTCTCCACTCACAGCATGAGAAAACTCATTCCACTTTGTTCCATAGGATGGGTTGAAACAGATTCATTTTTTCTTATCACCATAATGTTAACACAGTGTGTAACAATGCACTGAATGCTACGCTAAAGTTGGATTATGGGCTGTTAGCATAATGTAATCCTTGTGGGATGGAGCCATGAGTGCACTTCTACAATGCCTTTTTGGCCTTGCTAATGCCTCTATGGGTGCCCACATTATGGAAACCTATTTCCTAGAGCATTCATAACAACATAATGTCTCTTGGTCTACCTTACTTTGAAATATACATGTTCTTCTTTGCATTAAGGAATGCTACTTAACATTTGTAGCAAGGTTTGATTGGACAGTCAGTGAGTCATCTGTATTTCATCATTGTTTTAGAGATCTCTAATCTTTTAGAGACGTTTTGCGTACCGGTACGGTGGTGCATGTGCTATGCCGTGATACTTGCTGTCAGGGACGTAATGGTTTTGTGTTCAAACGATTCTGAAAAAAACAACAGAAGGAGGAGAAATACAGGATGTCAGCACTGTGTAGGCCTAGTTTGATCCCTAATAATGATAAATCACCTCAAAGTCTCAAGTAACACCCAAACACAGCTACTGGCCTCAGTGCAGCTATGGTGTATTCTGCATAATTATGGACAGTGAAACTTAATTTGGGAGGTTCAGGTTGGCATCCTGAATTAATTACATTTTAAATTTAAGTGTTTTAATTTAAATCTGGAAACAATAAAGATAACACTTTGATACACACGGACAGTCCTTTACTGGGATGTTAGTGGTCAGGGTAGCTGTAGTCTATAAATCTTTTAGTTGACTGTCCAGCAAACTATGGGAATGACTATAACAAGAATCATAGCAAAATGTTCAACACACGTACATTTAACGCTCAAGTTGTCAGGCTCAGCTCTAGACTGGACTCTACTCTATCAGTCTAAGTTCTACTTTGTGAGGCTCAGTTGTACTTCAGATTTTACTGTGCATAGTTCACAATTTTGCTAAGATGCTAATATTAGCATGATGACATATTTGCATTGAGCGAAAAGTTAACCTGAACTGGCCTACTTACAGCTGACAAATTAAAGTTAAAGCAGATAAAACTGAAACTGACAAGATACAGCAGCCTGATGAAATGCAGCATGTTGAGCCCATCAGTTGGCCTCTATACTGATGGAAGCAGAACACAGTTAATGTCAAGCTGATCCTGAGATGCCCTAAAATGGTCACTCTAGTGGTGCTGTCTTAATGGTACTATGCACAATTGAACACATGCTGAAAACAGATGTTTGTGATTTGGTGAACTAGACTCCTCTATCTTTTTCTGGAATACCCTGGAGGTTAGGAAAGAAAGAGCAGATAGACCCTGGACATGTGAAGTTACCAGTTAAATAAATGTGCTTATTAAGTCTGGTAATTTGGCCATATAGTGTTGTTAATATGGTAATTAGCAGTTGTCTATTCAGGTATACAAAGTTATTGATACCAATTTAATATATCTATAAAAAGAATTAAAGCAAACTCTAATATCAAATCTGATTATATGCACTTTTCATGAATTGAGCCCATTTTCTTTCCTCCCTAATGTTTTCTATTCACATCGCTAGCTAACATCTAAATGGAAATCACCAGCATCCATAAACATGTCTTCTCATGGAATGGGAAATGGAGGCGACTGATATAAGTAGATAAAGAGGACAGGGAATGGAATGGCCCTTCTATACCTCATTTACCAGCAAACCGCTTAGCGAAGCCATTGGCATTTCCGGGGTCAAGAGGGCAAAATGAATGTTCTTCATATCCTATGGTGACTCGTAAAAAGGAGACCAGTGACACATGCATGTATGCACACGCACAGTCTTACGCAGTCAGTGTGATTTATATCAAGACCTCTCGGGCAACAGTCATGGGCTGTTGACTCTGTCACAGCAGAAAAACAGAGAAATAACTTTATGGATGTGGATATTGAGCAACAGACATTAACGCAGAGGGCCAGAATAACAGGAAACCAACCTTGACCTCATGGTTGAGGGAGTAAAAAAGAGATGGCAAAGGAGCATGGATGACTCTCGATCTTGATTTGCAAGAAAAGCTGCAGTCCAAAGCTGAGCAGATTAAAACAACAGTGAAGACGTTCAACGAATGATACAATCCCCCTCAATCCCCTAATTAGTAGCAAATGTGCCCTTGATTTGACCATAAAATAAGACTAAAGGGCAGTGGAATGATGTATTACTCCCCCAGAAAACTGGAAAATATTTTCATGCGACACAAACAAAAATGTATAATTACCAAAAAATTCATCACTAAGCAGCATAGTGCTGCACACAGCCAACTGTGATCAAATTAAATAAATATCTGTGGGTCAGAGATGTTATGAACAAATAAATGAATTGAACAAATGAATAAGAGTCCATAATACCAACCCAATCTAATTGTGAGGCCAACAAAAACAGGAGAAAGAGCTGATTATGTAACATGTTCTAGCTCCCTCTATTTTGGCTGTTTTTCAATGCATTCATCACTTTCTATCCCATTTTATATCTATCTCTGTCCATTCTCCTCCACCAATAGTGATGACATTGCCTAAACCAAGGTCTTTGATTAGTGCCTCTTTCTAAGTACAACTCATCCTGTTGACCTTCCAAACTTTGCAATTTTCTATTAACCCTTTCCTCTCTATCCATCTTTCTTTCTCATCTCACTTGTTTTACACCACATCTCCTCTCTGAGGGATTGTGGGCTGCTGGGTAAACAGACCAAATACATCATAAAAGTCAGTGGAGCAGTATGTCATGCAGCATTTGCTTACTAAATTTGTTGTTTCTGGTATGATATCACATTTGCTCGCTTCAGCACCAGCTGTTTTGGGGGTGATCGAAGCATGCATAGTGGATGCTTAGGCATATATTGCTTATATTCATCTTACTGTAGATATGATCATCTAATGGTTAGGCACAGGACAGAGTAGTTCAAACTGATCCCATGAGAGCCCATTCCATAGTGAAGGTGGGTGGCGTTAAGGCTTTGTCCTGGGGAGTAAATCCAGATTAAAGACTATGTCAGTCATGGTGGTTGCCACTAAGGATGGAATGCCACAGGACTCCCATAATGTCCCAGTGTGACCCTTTTATCTCTAATCAGCAAAAGGAGATGAGCCAGGAAAGTGATCCCTGATTGAGCTGGAAGACACATCTGACCCCTCTATCTCCACTGTTCTTCTTGAGGAAGTAGGATGTTTGCTGGAGAGTATTTGGTCCATGCTAACTTTAGACAGGTTAGAGTGAGCATGTGCACATGCATACTCACTCTAAACTAACAGAATAGAACACACACACATAGCCCAGGTTAAACACCAGGCACTTTTATCCAGCCTCATCCATGACCGCGCAGCCTCGGTTCGATTAATTCTGCCTCCAGAGACATGAATCCCCAGGTTAAACAGCAAGCTCATAGCAGAGAGCAGAGTGAGCAGGCTTGATGGATGACTGCAGTCCAGTATCCTGACACGCCTGATAAACGTAAACCACAAGATTAGTTTTTAAACAATGTAGTCCTACCTACACATCCATACTCTGAGACCAGAGAAAGCTTTCAGAATGACTAATAACAAATTTAGCCTCCTTCAGACAAGGAATCTGTAAAATTGCTGGGTTCATCTATTTGTTAAATAATGGCTTTTTGGCTTTCACACAAATAGGTCTTCAGTCATGTGCTGTTGATGTCCAAATATGACAGAACTGTTGCAGATAGAGCCGTAGTCTCGCACTACCTGGCATTTGACACACAGGACTAGATTATGCAGGGATTTGTGTATTAATGTTGGAGGCAAGAGATCATTTAGTGTAACTTGATTATAAAGTGTTGATACTGCTTAACCATTTGTACTTGATTTCTTTCAGCCTCAAGTCAGACATGTAATCCAGTGGAGGATCAGGACAACCCATGGGTCTCCGTAAGTGAGATGCTAATTGGTTGTTGGACCAGCTTCATCGGAGAGGACAAGGCAGAGGTCCACATCCTTAACCTGAACTTTAACGGCTTGGTAAGCATGTCAAGGTTACACAAATGACTAGTGCTAATTATGTAAATGTGAACAAGTGAAAAATCTGCTTGACAGGGAGTAAAATGTAAGACAATATGCTAGTAAAAAAGCAATATTATAATGGCAAAAAACATACTCTTACTTACTTACTTGTAAGTGTATGATTCTGTTTTGATAAAAACGAGTAAATATATTATTTGACAATGACCTCTCCTCCACTCTGTAAGGCAAGAGCCTGGAATATTTCAAATCAGGCATTTGGTCCCTTAAGTGCCTTTGCTGTAAAGAAAGTAAAAAATGTAAAATAAAATGTCTCAAATACACAATTGTAGGTGTATCGTGATAACGTATCGTGATATGTCACAAAGTGCTGAGAGGCCTAGTAGCCTCTCACACTCAAGCACTTACCAGGTGATGTCAGCTAAATCTGTGAGGGTACAGGGTTTAGGCTTTAGGGTGGAGATTGGAATTGGACTGTAAAGCTTAAGGGGTACTAGTGCATATGTTAAAAAAATAGAATAAAGCCTTTTGTGGCTCTAGAGGGAGCTGTGCAAATCTGATTTAAAAAAATTGGATTAATTGCCTCAAGTGATTTCACTTAAGTCAACGTCGGTTGGGACTGAAGACTACAGGTTTGAAAATATAAAAATGTTGGGGTGTGGAATTAGAAATAAGTGAGTTTACCAGACCTCTGTAGCCCGCTCCTCATCTTATGTGGCTAGTGGCTCAAGGCTACATTAGCACTAGCATAACAGACCAGGTTTAGTTGCATTGTGGGTATTGTAAGTGCCAGGTTTTGACAAGAAAGAAGAATGTGTGGAATGAAAAAGATAATATCTCTGGTTCTGCTGCATCGATTTTGATTTTAATCTTTTTGTCCACTGTCCATTGTGAGTGCCACAATGTTATAGAAGTGCAATGCTAAATTATTTTAACCTTAGTTTGATTGATATTTTTGATGTACAAACTTAACCCTAACTTTTAAATAAATAAGCCCAAAAATATGCTTCCCACGCTATAAAATGTAAACACACACACACACTCCATGTCAAATTGTATCAGCCAAATAACTATCTAACTCTTCACAGATACCAGACATAATTGAAAGATAGGGTTTCCAACGTTTTATTTTTACACTAACAAGATCCTATGACAACCCAGCTCTTTAAGTTTGGCTGTGTGTTTAAAGAATTCCTTTTTCACCTAAACAAACACACACCATAATTGAAGATAGTGTATTGGGTCATTTTGACTGTAACACTTAACACTTTAGCTTTATGGAATAACACACAGAAAGTAACTCCAGAAAACTTTTAATCTATATGTTGTTATTGCTGTGCCAGACTCCATTTTTCACTGTCCAACACTGTCGGTCAGCTCACATTAGTCATTTCTTTATCAGTGTGCTTGGTTTGTTTGCTTCTTCTGTTTGTACTCACTGAGTTCTTTATGTAGTACTTTCACATAACTTGTGTTGCAACTGCTGTTTATTTATTGGCTCTTTTTATTTTTCGCTCTGTTGGTCATTCTTTCTCATTTCGTAGTGATTATGAGGAGGGAAGCAGATGTGATAAGTGCAGACCAGCTAAGGCACCATCGTGTGATGGTGCAATACAATTGCAATACAACTGCCTGAAGCCATCACCTCTATAAATCCTTTCTAGAAAACTTTAGAGAATCGTGTCATTTTTTCTCTTAAGGAAACCTTCACCAGTATGATAGGCTGATTTAAGTGATTTTCTAGAATTAATATTCTAGAATTTTGAATTTGACATTTGAGGATATTGAAGTTAGTTTTAAGATAATGCTGGTTAGCCTCACAGACACCCAGGCCTGTAAGAGGTGTGTTTCCTTACTTAGTTTTGTGTTAAGTGAGAGTGCTAATGTTGTGCAAGCAGATGATTGTCATTGGCTCAAAGACTGGGTTACTGGCATACATGTTGCTGAACTCTTTTGCCAAGTCTTCAGTCTCTTTTAATGGACTGCAGTGTTACAGCATATTTAATGGACTGGAAATCAGAAGAAAAAGCTGTTTGATGACAAAACAGATTTAAAGTATATTAAGAAGGAAATGCTTCTCTCAGTCATCTTATTAGGCCTGAAGAGGAAAACCAGACACATTATTTTGTGTGGGAGAATTGAAGAACTGACACAATTCATTGCAAAATAGTTTGTACAAGAGTGGTGCAAGTTGTCTTATAAAATAGTATAAATTGGTGTGGGGTTTGTGGGAGTTCACAAAAGGAATTTGGCTCGGGATCTGTGTGATGCAATGGACTTTGTACAGAGTTAGCATATCCTGTTCTCATGGGACTATGAGTGGTTGTTTTATCAAATTAAAGAAGAAAGTGGACATAAGATCTCCAAACACAGACCCCTTATCTGTGCTTGACTGTCAGTTTAGAAAATATTTTTCTTGTAAACACAGAGGAAGGGGAACCTCTTCATGTCTTGCCAAACTGTCCAGTCATTTGGAAGGTTTGCTCTTGCCTCTCCCCTGTTTTTTTGTCCTTTAAATTCTCTTATCACCCTCTTCCCCATCCCTTTTGTTTTTCATACTGATTTACAACCTGCCAGAGACAGCTGACTCTCACAGTTTGACCGCACAGAGAATTATAAAGGGAGCATCAAGGGGCTGCACCGGCCAGGAGAATTCATAGGGAGGAGCTGCTTGTACAGGGCATATTGATGTCACACACTGGCTTGGGTAGTCAGGGTCTTGGCACAAGGCCGAGACTAGACCAACGGAGCCAATTCAAGTTAAGGGAGAGAGTCAAAAGAATAACTGGAAACTGCATCAGCAAAGGACCTTCAAAAAATGCTCTCAAGAAAAAAAGAAAAGCCCAAAAAGGAAAACAATTGTATCTTGAAAGCACAGGAACAAAAGTAGCAAAGGTGAGTGATCGGGTTCAGCAACAGTCAAGATTCAGAGTTCAAAATGAAAGAATGAAAGTCAGAAAATGATGAAGGGAGGGGAACTAGACAGAGAGACAATGAAGCTCATTAGGAAAGAGTATTAAGAAAAACACCACTGAGTATTCTCTGCACAATGAACTCTGTAGGAAATGCCATTCATTCATTTACTGTATGTACGTTCAACACGGTTCAGGTAGTCTCTGACTCTGTCTATGATAAGTGGAGACTCACGTTACAATAACTCAGACCCTCATTTGTTCTGTCTGTCTGCAGGGCAATCAAGCTATATTTCTATAATAAATACATTTTGCACTGAAGATGGAGAGCAACTGTCTTATCAAAATGTTGAAACATCACTAAAAAAACAAAACAGCAAAAGGCAAGGCAACACATGATCCTGACTCCTGGTCCATTCAGTATCAAATTTCACCATGTTGTGACCTGGGATTGCAGTTCCCCTATTTGGCCAATTTTTAACACGTTTATGAGGTGCAGGAACCATTATGATAAACCCACTCTGTACAAGATATAGATGATATTGTGTGTTTATGTGTGTGTGTGTTTGACAGATCCCTCTGTCCATTGCACTCAGCATGTGAGCCTCTCTTTCTAATGCATTTGAGTTTTGCTCCTAGGCAATTTGTTGATGGTCTCCTTAGACCTAATTTGTTCTGTACAGGTCTGAATATCTCCATAGCTCATGCCTTAGCTCACGCTCTGGCAACATCAGGTGGCAGGTAAATTAATTTAATATTAGGGATTCACACTGTTTACCCAGCATGCTCATTCTCTCCACAGCAGGTCCAGCTCTGTAAACCATCTACCTTCAAATAAACATGATATAACAGAAATTAGCAGGCTATTTGGTGTCTAAAGCTATCATAGATGGATGAAAGCAGACATTTGTATTTATGAATGTTAAATTCCCACAAAAGCCTCAAACTGGAGAGATATTTCCATGCTTTTTTAAAGCTGTTGTCCATTTCTAATGCATTGAGTCATACAATTGCACTAATTTCAAATCCATGACTCTTTCACTTTTCTAAACCCAATTATCTTGGGGCTCTTACGGAAGTAAAAGTAATTAGAACTAGGATTTATTGGAATTAAGTCAGTCTCTAAACTCAGACTTATTATTCGACAGTGAAAAGGTTTACTCACCACCACTTATATCCACAAAACTCATTGGTACCAGCTTTACCCTACGCACATGTGGAGCATGGTAATTAAGGCTGATTCATAGAGTGACTGTGGTGGTGATTAGCGAATCACATCACCATTGTGTTACCCTCAGCTGAAAATATGGTTAATGAGGTATTACATTATGTGTTAAATTATGTTAATGATGTTTTATATACAGTTAATGACTACTACCAGGATCAGCTAAGTGTGGCAGGACACTGGGTTGCAAGTTATAAGAAATACATCAGTTGATAATAAAAATACTGCACTAAAGGAAAAGAAGAAGAAGGTTTCCTATTCCTGTTTTTTTATCATTATTGTTATAGCATGGTTGTTCTGTTCTTACTCATATTTTTGCCATTTCTTCAGAGTTCTATCACACTGTTTCAGACAGTTTTAACACTACAAACACATAAAGCATAGTTTTTAAATCAATGCAGCTTATTGCACGTCAGGTAAATATATAATTTTGGTAGCTTTTGATTTGCTTTTGACTTTTTCCCCTTCTTGTCTTGCACTGCATATAGATGTAAGAATAGAACCAAGCTGCATCACCTCATTAATGTCCGTGTCAATACGAAGTCAGACAGCAAAGACAGCTTCTTGTCTGTCTACAAGCCCTCCTCAAATGACTGGCACTGCTTTTTCTGCAGAGATGCATGTGTTGATATTTCATAGTTGCAAAAACAAGGATAATTGTCAGACAGAC